>BQNB010021265.1:0-64442 GCA_026074375.1 Tanacetum coccineum | reverse complement strand
ACGTAGATAGAATTGGCATAGGTAGTTGTGTGAGCTCGTTTACTTTAGAAATATAAACTACGTTACATAATGGAATAAAGCAAAAAAATTTCCCGTGAAAAAGTAGTATTTAATATAATATAAGTGGAAATTACAGTGATGAAAATTGTGGGTTGTTACACTTGTCGCTTGCTAAACGAACATTAAAATTCACAACGCTCAATAATCACCGCTCATCGCTCCTAAATGCTCCTAAAAGCTCTTCGCCAAACATACCCTGCCTCTTCTCGATCACACTCATAAGTTTAAAATAACAAATCAAAACCTTGATAATCTTCACCCTCAAACCTATAACTTTCATCATCAAAAGTTGCATTATTTATTCATTTGTTACCATCTGCTATTATATTGTCAAGTCTTTCAACATCCTCATTTTAAGATTGAATGTTGTTTGGATCATTGGTAGAGGTTGTGGTAACTGGAAAATCATTTTCATTTGCTAAATTATTTGATAAGTATCAAGAGGAATATAATGAATGCCATCAGTTTTAGACACTAGCAGGGTACCCACGCAATGCGGCGGCGGCTACCCTGTGACTATATTTTACGGCGAGCAAATGTTATTCGGTTAAACATTTTTTAACAATAATTATACAAATGAATGATAATTTAAAATAAAATAACTTTAAGCAATAACAATGCAAAATATTTCATATCCAAATAAACTAAGGTCCAAACAAAAAAAGGAACATAAGTAGCATCTTTGAAACATAAGTTAAAATAGACGGGTATCCACTTGTTGCGGCGACGGGTTCCTGTATAATTTAATTTTCTGGCGAGGGACTGGGCGAGGTTCAAAGGCCAGAAGAATCTTGGATGACTGAATCTATTGTGTGTGAAGTATGATTAGTTAGCTTTTTGATTTTTTCATAAACCATGAGTTTTTTTTATATTAAGATTTTTTAACTGACATTTTAATGTATATCAATAACATTTTTTTAGTTTGATATGTTACAAATATTGATATGGTGGTTACACAGTTTTCCCATTAAATCACTTATTTATCATTAATATAACCGTTACAAGTTTTGAGTTTACATGATGATAAATGGGATGTCACAAAAGGGATTATAATAAGCAATGAAAGCATTAGTTTGTGTTGTAGCTTTTTGATTCTTTCATAAACCATGAGTTTTTTTATATTAATAACTTTTAACTGACATTTTAATGTATATCAATAATATTTTTTTAGTTTTATATGTTAGAAATATTGATATGGTGGTTACACAATTTTTCCATTAAATCACTTATTTATCATTAATATAACCATTACAAGTTTTGAGTTTACATGGTGATAAATGAGATGTTACAAAAGGGATTATAATAAGCAATGAAAGTAAAACAAATCTATACTAATTTGTTAATTTCCTTTTTAAATAATGTTTTTTGTCTTAATTTTTAAGACTTCTTTTTCTAGAAACTTATAAATACATCATAAAGTAGTTAAGAATAACCGTTACAAGTTTTGAGGTTACATGGTAATAAATGAGATGCTACAAAAGGGATTATAATAACCAATCACAAATATAAAAGATGATAATAAAAAGTTTAATAAATACATATGCCAAACTTTTTAATACGTTAGATACCCAGTTTGCAAAAACATTAATCATAATTGTGCTAAAACCAAAAAAATAATTATGTGATTCCAAATCAAGTGATTCGCATATACAAAATATAATTTGCATTTTTCTTGACTATGATCGCCTCGTGAACGACTCGTGAGACCATTAAGCATTCACACTCGACACAAAACCAGCAAGCTTCCTTCTCTTTATCGTCCCTACGACTTGAAATAAGTTATACAAATCATACCAAAGAAAGGATAATGCAATAATGAAATGAACAATAAAAAATTTCTATGGTGTTCTATGCTACAAACGACTACACGACACTTTCACGTATCATCTCATCATTACCAAGATTATTCGATCCGACTCGAATCCACCTCGAGTCTAATTCATTAAACCAAGAAAAAATATCTGACCAAATTGGTACGATTTCCACCCCCGCCTTCAACATCTTGATATACCCCGTGAGCATCACTAACCACTTATCAATACCTGCACTAATCACTTATTGATACTTGCAAGAATAACATTAATAATCTACTGAACAACCCAAAATTTTAAAATAGGTTAGCAAGACCTAACACCTCGTTTCTTTCTCAGGCAATCACAAATCAATTTGTATGTCGTTGTCCATAAACGTCATCACGTGTAATATTAGTTAAAGAAAAATGAAAACTCGGTTTTGTGTCGGTTTGATTTTTTGATTTTCGATTTATTTTCGGTTTGGTTTTTCTTGTTTTTCGGTTTTTATACGATTTATCGACCTTTACTTTTACAAAGTCAATTTGGAATATACCATAAACCAACACCTTCAAAGCTTTAAAGAAACAATCCAACCAAGAAAAACAAAAAAAACACAACAATAAAAATAAGAAACAAATGACCATATAAAATCCTAAGAAAATTGTTTATCTATTATAAAGCAACACAATAACAACGATAAAAACCTAATAAACACAAAAAACTCCTAGAATAGAACTTATTGTGTGTCCTAAATGACATGTTCAAGACGCATACGAAACAAATGGTAGTTACTCGACATGATATAGTTAATCTAGCGGAGCATATTCATCGTCCCTTAGCTTCGAACGGAACTTATTTTTGTTCCCATGTTTATAAAGATCGGTTCGATTTATATTGGTTTTTTTAATGCTAAAACCAAACCGAACTAAAAACTTTGGTTTTTTGAAAATTTGAAAACTGAACCATTGGTTTTTCAATCAGTTTTGGTTTTTTAGGTTTCAGTTCTTCCGTTTTTTTTGTTTAGGTTTGGTTTTTCGGTTTCCAGCACACCCCATGATAAATTGAGTAAGAAAATAAGAGCCATTACTTGTCTATGGAAACATTTGATACAATAAGGCAACATGCAAAGGACAAGGTCAAAATTCAACAACATGTAGTTATCTGAGCTTCAAGTTTTAAGTGTTTGTTTGATCTAAATATCATGGAACAGCTTACAAGCTCTTTTTGTAATGTAGGTGGCAACAATGCAAAAGTCTATGGTAGTGCATCTGGGCAAGCACAACAAGAAGAAACTGTTGTTGATCAACATGGTTCAGGTGGTTCTAGTGTGTTGGTGCTATTATAGGTTTGTCTGCTACTGGTGGGAAGCTTGGTCATGCAGGTGTTGGTGTTGGAAGTCAAAATTCATCACATACTAGATGGACAAAGAGAAGAGTATAAAAAAAGACTTAGTCTACAAAAAAAAACCCCACTCAACCTGCAAGTCAACCTTTAACCCACTCTCAAGTGCCAGTGACTGAAACAAGGAATGAAGATAGAAGAGAAATGGGTGATGGTATACTAACACAGTCAAGTGCAGCATGTGGTGCAAGTGAATGGTCTATTATGTAATTCCAAACACTTATATGTTTCAGTAGAATGTCTGTAATTTAAGTCCATATAAGTGGCAAACATCAAAGTCCATATATGTGGTAACTGTCTAAGTCCTTTTACAAGCAAGCATAAAAGTCCACTTTGGTGGCAATTTTCTAAGTCCACTTAGGTGGCAAATGGATATGTTTAGGCTACTTGTGGTTATTGTTCATGAATAATTTCACTTGTTTATGACTTATTTAAGTTGTTGGTGACCTATTTTACTTATTTTACCAAAAACATGTCATTAGCATGGGAGGTTATACACCGTTGGTCCCTAATGTGAATCCAAATTACTCGTTTGGTCCCCTAGATAACAGCATACACAATTCAATCTAACATATACTCTGTACTCTTGTAGACTTTATAAGTTAAACAACAATAATCTAGATAACCACTTAATTGCCAGATAAGTTAAAGCCATGCTTTAGTTGCTTAAATTGGTGAAAAAAGGGTAAGTCTTTTGGCGGGAAAATGAAAAAATTGTTGTTTAGGTTACACTATTGGTCCTTGAAACCCAATTACACCATTGGATCGTCAAAGCCAATTACACTATTGGACCCTCAAACCAAGTATTTAAATCGGTACCAGTGATGAGGTGTCATTTTATACACTTTTTCGGGGTCGTTTAACCCCCAAAATCACGTGTTTATGCCCAAAATACGTACTTAATCGTTCCTTTTCAGGTATTTCGCATTTGCAAGACATTTGGATGAATTATACGTGATTTGGGCTCATTTAGAGAAGAAACTGACGAGATTACAAACCAACACCAAGACTCTTGAAGATTTGTGCTCATAGAGCCTAGAGACGGCGTCACAATCCATACACGACGCCGTCATAACTCATCCAGTGACGGCGTCACATATTTCAAGACGACCTCAACCCGCACTAACTCAAACGCATATCTAGAATATTCATTTTACGACGGCGTCACGATTAAAATGCGACGTTGTCGCGTCGATTTTCTTATATATACAAACCCGAATTTAGGGTTTTGAGTGTGTACCTTTAGAATAAAAAGAAGGTACAAACCCTAGTTTGTTTAGCAGCTATAGGAGACGATTTTAGGGCCTAAAAACCCTATTGTGCTTCTTCTAATTCATGTTTTAATCAAGTAAGGTTTACTTAATCATTCAATATGTCTATGTGTTGTTTGATCTATTGTTCTTGCTTTATCTTTAACATGCTTGGCTAAACCTATTATTGTGTTTATTTATGAATATATAAAACCTAAAATGTAGATCTTAGTAATGTTGCTTCTTGTGATGGATGTACATGTTATGTGTAACATCCGGCAATTTTCATAATTCTAAATGACTATTTTAACCTTTGACTTTTCAGGTCCGATTTAACTTTTTGACTTTTTAACCTTTTATGGTCACATAATAACAATTACCGTGTACCGGTAAATTTTTGAAACATATTTAAATAATAAGTTATATTTATTATTACTTATCTCTCATTTACAAATCTATTAGACTTACAAACGAAAAGACATCTCGCAAATTTTGAAAACCGCGTACAACACGTACCGACATCAAATAAATAAAAGTTTGTGTCAAATATGTATTATATAACTTTTAAGGAAGATAATTTATAATTTTCACATTTTTATCATTTATATGTTACGCAAGCGCTTACATATCGCTTTAGTTTTAATGCATGCACATCATTACCCAATACCCACTTAAACATTAATTATATATATACCAATTCATAACTTGCATAAATTTAATAAAAATCTCTTTCGTTCGCTGTCTAATGGTTTGACTCCAATTAAATGATACATCGTAGTTTACTTTTCAAAATTGAAAGTCTCATTTCTAACTTTTGGGCAAAATAGTGTACCCACCTTCTACTTTTATCAAAATAGTGTAGTCACATTTCTTTTTATGTCCCCTAGTTTCTTGTTCACGCATCTCCCCTCTCTTTCCTTTTGATTGACCGGTAACAAAGTCGTAAGAAAGCACATATTTCTTTTATTGATCTTACACCATCTTGTCATCATAAAAGAGGAGTTTAAGCATGCCTAACTTGGCTCATAAAAGACTTTATCACTAACCAAGCAGAATATTTAGAGCTTCCAAGTATTACAAATATTACTTCCCTTCTCCCTTTTACTTTTTGCCATAACCGAGCCCAAGGAAACAAGCTGTACCTTGCCCATGTTTCCTTGCTACAAGCTCACACATAAGTAATCACCATGCTCTCCAAGTTTCAACACACTCCATACCTTATTTATCCCTACACAAGCATGTGAAACCCCTTTGACTATTCAAACCTACCATAACTATCTCTATAAAAACCATGCTTCCTTTACTCACTTTGGATGACACAAAAACAAATATGATGTTCTTTCTTTCTTCCCTGGTTGTCGACACAGCCCTAAAAAAACAAAGAAACCCAAACCAACTTGTTAACCAAATAACACAAACCCCATCTGAGATATAACTATCAAAGAACCCCTAACTCATCTCATAAGTTACCGAATCACTCTCATAGACATCTCGGTCCATACTTTGTTTTCTATCCCTGGTTTCAATCACAAATGATTCACAACAAAACTAACTAACCACTCTAAATCTCGCTAAGCGTAGGAAACCAAAGGGATATACGGCACAATCTCGAGTCCATGTTAAGCTTAGCTCGAGTTTCTTAACATGGTTCATGTTCGAATAGGGTTCTCGCTCATGATCACGACCATGCATCTCTATGGGTTTACGTTGATTTTTCAAGCTTCTTGTTCGGGTTGGCTTTGTGGTAAGAATCATTTTTTTTTCGACATGTACCATACGCTTTTTCGATGAGTTAAGTTCTAGGAGACTTTCCGACAATACACGTTTTTCTAGCCTTGTTCCAGTCTCTGACGAGTTTTGTGCATATTTTGGAAAGGTAATCTTCATCGAGACGTTATATTTCATTAGATTTTGTTTCGTTCTGTTCTTCTCTCTTCTAATAAATACTAAAACAAATTGTTCATTCCTCTCCATTTATTCTGACGAAACTTCTATATTTTCTAGCGAGCAGTGCGTACATCATTTCCCGCGAGTTCATAAATGCAAAGGACATGAGATTTTATGTTTGTTCGTACAACAATATCATGGTAACAATACTTGTCTTTGTATTATTTCATTTGGTTAAGAACATGGCACTCTTTAACAATATAAACATGGGACTCTCTAACAAGGTTAAGTTGAAGAAGATGAAAATTTAATAAATAAAGATAGAAAAGAAATGTAAATGATATATGAAACAAAAGTGGTGGCTGTTTCATCCATACATACGCATACAACTCGTGAATAATGGTTGTTTCAAAATTAATTTAGTAAACGGCCCTTAATGTTTTGCTATTTGTCAAGTTTAGCCCTTAAACTTTGAGTTAATGACATGTAATTTAATATATAAAATCAATTAAAGGAATAGAAGAAGAATAATGGGGGCTTGCATGTACGGGATCTATCGTACATGTATAGGAATATTTTTGCAACATTTTCATTTTTGACCCTAAACATTAAACTATTGGCGACTTTAGCCCATACAATTTGCAAATAAACTATCTTGTTTGAATAGGTTTATGAGATTTTATTTATAGACTTCACGGGTAGATAAAACGTAAAGTATACAAAGGATTTTAAATATATGTAAAAAGCATAAAATTTATGTTACGGGACAATGTAGGGTCTAGCCAAATGAAAGTGTAGTCGTTGGACTAGAAAACTAAGAAGTGAATGTTACTAGTCATTATAGACGATATGTCCATTAATTATTAGTGTTACTACTTAATGGTTAGGTGGTCGAGCATTTGTGGCGTTGGATATGACTCGAGAAATAGCTAATGACCTTAAGGTGACTTTCATAGCCCCACGTTTTACATGTTTTACATATATTTTTGAGGTGAGAACATGCTTGTTACAAATTCACTTACGTGTTTAATTTAAATTCGTTACGTGTTCATTTACAACTCGTTTGCATACATGTTTACAAATGCATTTACTTTGATTTCTATACTCATTTATATATCTCGCGAGGAGATACCACACTTAGGTTAATTTTTAAACGTAAACACATACTATACTTTTATGATTACGGATTAGCTTAGGTTGCATGAATTGTAAATCACTTGGAGGGTGAGCGCGAATGTTATGAAATAGATCTATTCGGGATTGACAATCCCTGTTCGGGTGACTAGCTATCACCGGTAGCGAACGTTATAACATGTCGGAACATGATTGGTTTAGTCTTCAGGGCTAACAATTACATACACATGAACATTTTCAGAAATACCCGGGTGTTCTTAGAGGGGACACCTATGATGGGTACATATTATTTTTCATTGATGCCTGGGTGTTCTTGGAGGGAACACCTACGATGGTTACACTCTTATTGTGCCTTGAATAAAGTGGCATACATACAAGTCTACGTCACAGTTTCATGAACTTAGAGTAATGGTAATCATGGTTTTATACACACTTGAACATTTATGTTGCCTTGGATAAAGTGGCAATACATACTTTGGACAATTACGGTCTAATTTTCATGCATACATTTTTGTAATTATTTGGGGATTGAAATGGTCATGCATATTTTACAAATCTTTGAATTATGACATTCTTACTTACATTTTGGGAATCATACCAGGTTTGAAATGGTCATACATACTTTACGGAACTTTGGTTCGACGTTTGTATTTACAAAAACCTATGAACTCACCAATTTTAATGTTGACACGTTAAGCATGTTTTTCTCTGGTGAATTAGATGCTTGGCCTGCTTGATGTGCATTGAAGTCTAAATTGACAAGATTTTATTCATGGATTTCTACTAAAATACAAATTATCAAATCTCGTTGGGTTGTTTTCAAGCTTTTCATTGTGATGCAATTATGGGACAAATGTTATATCAATTTTAAGGAAATCAACGAGATTGCTTTTCAAATGACACATTTAGAGGTCGTTCTCTTGTATCTACCACTGTGTATTATAAAGTAACGCCCCCGAACATACTTCCGTTGCGACCCATTTTTGGGGGTGTTACAGATTGGTATCAGAGCACTGGTTATAGAGAACTAGGTTGCATATTTTACCCTAGACTATAACCGTTTTCGTAAACATTGTATCACATCAAATATTTTCAAAGTGCATACAGACTACTTGCTTATGTGCTTACATTACTTGTTACATTAAGTGCTTACGTGACATACATTTATATAATATATATATATATGCTTGCATCTTTTGCGTATATCGCACGTTTATTTATATAAGAGTTATTTATATAAATACCAGAGCATTTCTTAAGACATTGTGAGTTATACAATGGTCTCATCTTACTTTTTAGACATTGTGAGTTGCACAATGGTCTCACTTCGTTCTCAGACATTATAAGTTAAACAATGGTCTCTAAGTATATTATTTTCTTCATAGCTTTAAACAATATCGTATTACACGGAGACCGTCATAATTTTTTTTACATAGAATTATGTATGAATCTAAGTATTTCAAGTCTTGTATGGGCGGGACTTGTAATATAAGGATTGATATGATAATTGCTATGTTAACAAAGCCCGGCAAAGTTCTGATTACGTAGGATTATGTATAAATCTAAGTATTACAAGTCTTGTATGGGCGGGACTTGTAATAGGAGGATTTATATGATAATTGCTATGTTAGCTTGTTCATAAAGACCTTTACCTCATTTACTCTAACCGAGTACTCATTAACGATCTTGAACACTATGTGATTTCCCTGATTGTTTTTCTCTCTGCCTCCGAAGGCGAGTTTTAAACACTCGTCCCATGTTCATTAGAACAACTACATCATCATGTTATCCACTACTTTGAAAACTTTGTGTGTACGCGTGTTGCATCAGAAATTATTAAGTACGATGATTTATAATCTCTTTATTTAAAAGGATTGGGACGCCTCTTCTTTTAAATAAAGAAATTCTAAATTACCGAACCATAAGTTTATCAACTCATTATTTACATAAATTGGGATGCTTTTTTATGCAAATAATGAATTATAAATAAGTGGGCTTAATGGTATCCAATATGACACGAGTACGAACTCGAACCCGATACTCACCGAAATCCATCAAAAAGGTCTAGAAATACGATCGTGTCTTACCACTTCGCATAATCTTAAGGCCTCATACAGAACTACCTTATCTCATTCTTAAGTTATTACTATTGCCATTACAAATCTTTACGATCATGAACTATTTTTGGAGCTAACCGATTTGTACATACTGGAACTAATGGAGTAGATTTATCCTCGAACTAACGACCGTGTACCATATTTCGCCGCCTGTCGCATAAGCTCTTCCGCGAGCTCCTCCCATTTGTTGAACTTATTCTGGGGATATTGTTTCTCGAGACGTCCTCACTCTCCGCATCCCATTACCTTTTGTTATAGTTATGGTCATTATGGTTAGTGTTGTTGGGTCCTGGAGCAGTCCCAACATGTGCAACCTTATCCAATAGGTAATGCAACCCCCTGAAACCAAATAAACATCTATCGACGAAAGTGATAGTCAAACTATTCATTTTGGGCCACTAGTAGGAACAATTAAGTCATGATACATCCTAGTACTGCCAAGTAAGTTGGATACTTACATTTATTATCCTTGTCCGTTATTAAGCATCGAACATTACAGATATCAGAAATGAGACCCTGTCCTCGGGCATTTAGAACCTTATACAAACATACTCACGCGGCTACACCTTCTCCTTCGATGTTTTCAATATTAAGATACTTTTCTTTAAACGCGTGTACATCAGTCATAAGACCTGTAATGATATAATTTAAGATACCCATTTTGATGGATCAAATAACCTGGTCAAACCTAACCAAAATTTTTGGTATATTGAAAATAGTCGATACATCGAATTTTTGCTGAATAAAGTTATCATCGTCTTGTTTAGAACTGGTTATTAAATCTTAAATCTTTTCTTGGTCACTAAATCGGTTAACACAAATTAAATCTCGGGACGAGATTTCTTTAAGGGGTAGGTACTGTAACATATGGCAATTTTCAAAATTCTAAATGACTATTTTAACCTTTGATTTTCAGGTCTGATTTAACTTTTTGACTTTTTAACCTTTTACGGTCACTTAGAGGGGACACCTATGATGGGTACATATTATTTTTCATTGATGCCTGGGTGTTCTTGGAGGGAACAACTACGATGGGTACACTCTTATTGTGCCTTGAATAAAGTGGCATACATACAAGTCTACGTCACAGTTTCATGAACTTGGAGTAATGGTTATTAAATAAAAATATTTAATAAAATACTTAGCATTTTAATTAAAAGCGTTTTTGAAAACGCGAATATTCGAGTTGAAATCCATTTTTATTCTGAACAAGACGTAACCAGTTCACTAAATAAATAACGAATATTTTATAAATGATATGAAAAATATTTATGAAATAATATCAAATAAGTACTCATTTTTATCAGAAAAATGATTTGGAAAACAATGGCGCAAGTTTCGAGATTTGAATCGTCCATTAAGTCGCTCAAACGAGTCCCGAACCGATAGTTATAAAAACTATATTAAAAAGTTACACTTTTTACCCTGAACTATTTTAACTTGTCACTTCCCAATTATATATATATATAAGTTATATAATTCATTTCATTTCATTTCTTATATATACACACACATATATTTCACACTCTCTCTTCTCCCTCAATATATCCGGCAGCCCTCCGGCCAGCCGCCGCCGCCGGCAACCACGTCGCCGCCGCCGGAAAACTTTTCCGGCGGAGTTTTCCGGTGAGCTCCAAAAAGCTTCCTCACCTCCCGATCTATTCGATCCACACACCCACTCTCGGTCACGCGCCGTCAACACCACCACTCGACCGCCGCTGCCATGCCACCGCCACCCCACTATCACCATCACGACGACGACAGCCTCACCATCGTCTCCATCCCCACCTCATGCCGCTGCCATTCGTCACAGCACCCGGAGGGTGCGTTCGGTGTGGGTTTTGCACCATACCAGGGGTGCGTTTGATTCTGTCCCGAGGCACCTAGGGTGCGTTCTGGATTTGGTTTTGCACCGCAAGGGTTGCGGTTTTGATTTGATCTTCTTGCAGCCATAGGGGCGTTTTTTTTTTTGTTATTTCACCACTAAGGGTGCGTGAGGTTTACTAGAAAACAATAAAGTGCGTTTGGGTTCGTTTGGCACAAGAGGGTCTGGTTGGTTTATTCTTTCAGAGAATAGGGCTTGCTGTTCTGGGTGTTTTTTAAAACGCAGGGTTGCGTTTGGCTGTATGCGAACAACCATATATATAGGTATGTAGTTGGTGATTGAAAAGCAAAGGGTCGTTTGATGCTGCGAAATACCAAGTGGGGTGTTTGTTTTGGGTTTGCACCATTAGGGTGCGTTTGGTTTGTGACAGCCCACAAGGGGCGTTTGGTTGTGGTTTAACAGTCGTATGGACTATTTGACAGACAAGTGGTTGCTTTGTTAGGTCGAGACAGCCGTTAGGGAGCGTTTGGTTAGCAACAAACAACAAGGGTTCGTTTAGTTTTATATACAAATGTGTGTTTGTTTAGCGAAACGGCCAAATAAATATATCATAAGTTTTATAAATATTAAATCTTGACATAAATGTGTGGTTATAATTGGGTTAAATAATATGTGTTTACTAATTGGTTAATTTAGATTATAATAACATATATATAAAATTATTATATCTAAACAAACGCGGGCATTTGGAAATATTGAAAAACAAAATGATTTACAATATATACAGATTTTATTGAAAAACGTCGAGTTTTGCGAATATGGAAAACATTATATAACCGAAAATGTCATAACGAAATGTATATATATTTCAATATTCAGTAACGTTTTACTAAAACTGCTATCCTTTTTAGAAACCGATAAAAGGACTATGTTATATTTTAAAGATATATCAAAATATAACTACATCATAACCTGACAACGGACGAAAACTATATTTTTACAATGAGATAACTATTTAGACACGACCCGTCGATGAAACGAAACATGATTTATAAAATATTAATTTATATTTTATAATGGTTATAAACTGTTACAAACATGGTTTGATTAATTCATAACGTTAAGACATGTGTCAACCTTTGTACAAAGCCTTTTCATTAATTAAATGGTTGTCAAACTAATTGGTTTAATTAATTATTCACACTTATTATATAATACCTGCAAGGTATATTATACTTTTCATTAATCTTTGGATTGATTGTCTTTGTGATATAATTCACGGTATGAATTATATAAGGGTTACTTTTCATATGTAATATATAAAGAATATATATTACACACTTTGCGTATACTTTCAATCTATTTATTTAACCAACCACCAAACTATTACAACTTTAAATCTAAATCTTTATCAACGCGTCGCGTTGACATAACCATTCATCAGGAAACCCAAATTCATTATCCTAGGCTAGTGGGTCTTAACCGTTAAGATTAGTTGCAACTTCTTGTTCGAGCTGCTTCGTCTTCCGTTCGTGTTGTGCATATTAGATGCCTATCTGTCAATCGTTCTTCATCATCGAGGTGAGTTTCATAACCTCGCTTTTCAATCTTTTGAATGTTTATAAACCCGCGAGGGGGAATACATGCTTGTCTACAAACTCTTTACTTACTGGGTTATCTTATAACAATGTGATTGTTTTTAAAGGATATTATGAGTTTCATAGCCTCACTTTTACTCGTTTTGGATAACGGTTATATATATTTTTGGGATGAAAATATGCATCGTTTTATAAATGGACACAAGTGGATCAATTTTATATTATGATTACGTGTTGCCTAAGTAGCGATAACCCAAGTTGAGCCCCTTTATCATGAACTGTCAATTGCATAGATGTAGTTGTGAATTACATTATGTGAGCGCGAATGTTATGAATAGATCTATTTGGGAAACGACCTCCCCGTTCGGGTGACTAGCTATCACCGGGAACGAACGTTATAGCATGTCGAATTTGGAGATGTTTCGGGTTAGACATCTAATCGGGGCAGAAATTGCAATATATATTATTGCAAGAAAGATCGTCGAGCTTCAGTGTCATGAGCTTAGGAAACGTAATCAGGGTTTCGTGATGTTTGCATTTGTTGTTTCATCACGGGAAGTTTATATGTTGGTGATAGTTGCAGTTTGCTTTATCACGGGGAAAATCTTGTGGTCCTATGTTATACGTTTTGGCGACTATTTGGAGATTTAAATGGTCTGGCATGTTTTGCAACTGTTGATTTTATCTTGGTGATAGATTGGTTCTTTTTGGTGACATATAAATTTGTCATGCATCTTTATGAAAATCTTGGGATAAGGATTGGTACTTTGGGTGACATAAAAATGTGGCGTGCTTTCTTTATAAATCTTTTTGGGATTTTTTACATGGTACTGTGATGGATACAGTGGTTTACATTATTTTTAAAACTAATCTATGAACTTCACCATCTTTATGTTGACCTTTTTAAGGCATGTTTTTCAGGTTATTATATGTCGGATTTTCTTGAAGTGCATTGGAGTCTATACATTCAATCTTTTCATTGTGATGCACAATTATGGGACATTTGTTATATCAAATCAATTTTGATTAAAACACGAGATTTCTTTTCAAACGACACTTAGAGGTCGTTCTTCTTGAGATCTAGCGTGTGTATTATGAAGTTGCCACCAAGTGGCTATCCGCGTGCCGTTGTTGTATTTCTTGGGGTGTTACAGATGGTATCCGGAAGCACTCGGCTTAGAGATCTAGTTGCTATTTTTACCCTAGACTATAGTCGTTTTCACAAACATTGAATACATCAAACCCATTTTTCAAAGTGCTCACGTTACTTGCTTATATGCTTTCGTTACGTACCGATTAAGTGCTTACGTGGCAACATTACTTATATATATATATGCTTGCATTCCTTTCGCGTATATCGTACGTTGATTTATATAAGAAGTAACTTTTATATAAATACCAGAATATTTTTCAGACATTGTGGGTTTTACAATGGTCTCATTCTACTCGTCAGACATTGTGAGTTTACAATGGTCTTTTCTACTCGTCAGACATTGTGAGTTATACAATGGTCTCATTCTACTCGTCAGACATTGTGAGTTATACAATGGCCTCATTCTACTCGTCAGACATTGTGAGGTTTATACAATGGTCTCATTCTACTGTTAGACATTGTGTGTTATTAGTTGGTCTTAACTTGCTTTCTAGACATTGTGAGTTATACAATGGTCTCATTCTACTCGTCAGACATTGTGAGTTATACAATGGTCTCATTCTACTCGTTAGACATTGTGAGTTATTCGATGGTCTTATTTGCTTCCGTAGAAATTGTGAGTTATAATGGTCTCATCTTGCTGTCTTGACATTGGAAGTTGCGCAATGATCTCACCTCGTATGGACATTGTAAGTTTAAACATATGGTCTCTAAGAATATTATTTTTCTTCATAATTTATATAATATCGTATTACAGAAGGAGTTATAATTCTGTCTCCATAGGATTATGTATGATCTAAATGTTACAAGTCTTTGTATTGGCGGGACTTGTAATAGGAAGTTTATATGATAATTGGCTATGATCGAATGGTCATCGAGACTTTTACTGGTTTCCTCTAACCATGGTACTCATTAACTATCTGGAACTTTCTATATTGATTCCCTGGCAGTTTTTACTCCCTGCTTCTCAAGACGACTTGTAATCACTGGTCCATACTCATGAGCCACATGCATTGTCATGGTCAACACCTTGAAGGTTATGAGAGTACGCGTATTGACTCGGGGGTTATTAAGTAGGAGGATTTATAATTTATTTATTTGAAAGGATTGGGACGCCTTTTCAGTTAAATAAATAAATTATAAATCCCCGAACCATAAGTTATCAATTGATTATTTACATAAATTAGGGACGTTCTTTATGCAGATAATGATATTTAAATAGAGTGGACTTTCATGGTATCGATTGACGACGAGTATGAACCTAAATTCAAAAATCGCCAGAATCTGTTGAAAAGGGTCTAGAAACACAATCGTGTTCTACCACTCGACAGAATCTTAAGGCCTCATTTGGAACTACCTTATCTCATTATTACTCTTGCCGTTGCTAATTCTCGCAATCATGAACTGTTCATGGAACTAACAGACTTGTTACACACTTGAGCTAATGGAGCTGATTCATCGGAACTACGACTGAGTACCATTAATCCGCCGATTATCGCATAAGCTCTCTCGCGAGCTCCTCTCATTTATTGAACTTTATTCTGGGGATATTGTTTCTCGGAGGGTCCTCACCCTCTGCATCCCATCACCGTTTGTCATAATTATAGTCGTTATGGTTGCTGTTGTTGGGTCCTGGAGTGGTCCCAGATTATACAAACTTTATCAACTAAGTGATGAAACCCAAACAAGATAAGCATATGTCGATATAGTATTCAGTTGAATTACTCATTGCAGACGAACAGTACACCAATTTAAGTCATGATACTATTTAGTACTGCCAAGTAAGTTGGATACTTACATCCTTTAGCCTCATCCGTTATTAATGATCGAACATTACAGATAGCAGAAACGAGACTCTGCCTTAAGACATTTATGACTTTATATAGACATAACCACGCGACTACACTTTCTCCTTTGATGTGTTCTCTATTAAGAGGCTTTCTTCATAAAGCATTTATACCAATTATAAACCTTGAAACGATGTTTCCCTAAGATACCTATTCTAATGGGAAATTGGTTTTCCTGGTCACTAGCCGAAATTCTATGTATTTTATGAGGTGTAGAAAAAATCAGATATTGCTGATTAAGTTATCAGGCGTATTGTTTCAACTGGTTTAGTAAATCTTAAGTCTTTTCTTAGACACACTAAGCGGATAACACAGATTTAATCTCGGGACGAGATTTCTTTAAGGGGTAGGTACTGTAACATCTGAGAATTTTCGGATTTTTAGATAATTATCTTACCCTTTGACTTTTAGGATCTGGCTTGACTTATAAGAACGATCATCTAAATCACGTATTCATGACTCGGACTCTAAAGCAATTTGATGTGAAACGACATTCCTGACAACTTTTCAGTTTTGCCCGAGACCTGGAAACGAGCCGAAAAGGGCTAAAACAGCACCGCAAACATTATTCGAACAATAAACAACGCGGGCACACAAAAACAATTAAATTTGTTTTTAATTATCAGTATTTATTTAATAAAAATATTAAATAAATTAGTAATCATTTTAATGAAAAGCGTTGTTGATAACGCGAATACTCGAGCTTAAATTCAATTTTATTTCGGACAAGGCGAAACCGGTTCACAAAATGAATAACATATATTTTATTTAATATTATAAAATATTTATGAAATATTATCAAGTGAATACTCATTTTTATCAGAAAAATGATTTAGAAAACAATGGCGCAAGTTTCGAGAGTTGAATCGTCCGTTAAGTCGCTCAAATGAGTCCCGAACCGCTTTTATCAAAAAGTATATGAAAAAGTTACAAAACGAACCCTGGACTATTTCAATTTGGCACTTTTAATATAAAGTTTTAATATATATATAAAATTTTATATACATCTTTTTCATTTCTATCTCATATTTACACACACACTCTTCCTAAATCTCTCTCTCCCTCCATTATTTCCGGCCACCGGCGCGCCGCGAAAAATCTGGCACCGTAACCACGCCGCCGCGGAAACTTTTCGGAGGGTTTTCTTACGGCGGTTCAAGAATGCTCCACGTGAGGCGATATATCAACCCGATTTTCACTCTCCTCCACGCTTCCGTTATCTCCCTCCCCATCCGGCAGCCACAGCAACAACGCCATCATCATCATTATCACGCCATCATCATCATCGGGTCATCACCCTCCCAACGACACCACCCCCATAGCCACCATCATCTCGTCATCATCGCCACTATCCCACCGAAGCCACCACCTGCAACTCTAGGGTGCGTCGGGTCGACGATGTAACACACGAGTGTGCGTTTGGTATTCATTACCGCACCACATAGGGTGCGTTTGATGCTGCGTGGCAGCCGAATAGGATGCGTGTGGCTTTATAAAACCACCAGCAAGGGTGTTTGTTTTGGAGGTTTAGCAACTACAAAAAGGGAGTGTTTGTTTGGGTTTATAACACCAAGGGTGCGTGAGTTCATAAGCCAAAGGGTGCGGCTGGTTTATTTATAAAACGCAAAAAGGGTGCGTCGGGTTCGGGTCAGACCCGACAAGGGTTCGTTTGGTTTGTGGGTTCACAGCCCGCAAGGGTGGGTTTGGATTCGATATAGACCACCAGGTCCGTTTGGTTCTCAAATTCGAGCAAGGGTGCGTTTGGCTGCGAAAGTAAAATAACGGGGCGTTTGGTTTATAGGATAACAGCCCAAGGGGGCTGTTTGGTTGATGACAGCCCCAAGGGGGGGGGGGGGGCGTTTGTTTTTGGTTATAAACACCCACATAGGGTGTTTGGCTGTTAAACAGCCTTGGGACGTGTTTGGTTGGTTTTACAATTAGCCGTAGAGTATGTTTGGTTTATAAGGGAGCAGATTAGGGTGCGTTTGGCTGGTTCCCACAGTAGGGTGCGTTTGGCTGTGGGTTTAACAACGAAGAGATGTGTTTGGTTTAGCGAATCAACGAGGAAACGACGAGGGTTTGTTTGGTTTATATATCAAAACGACAAATAAAAATAACTTAAGTTTTAATAAATATTAAAACTGGATAAATATTATTTGGTGGGTTTTAATCGGTTAAATAAATATAATCCTTAATAATTGTTTTAATTTAAATATAATGGTGTATATATATATTATATCTAAACACGCGGGCATTTGAAATATTGAAACGCGATTGATTTCACTATATATTCATTTACTGAAAACGTTTAGTTTTGCGAAAATGGAAAACGATTTACGAACGGAAAAGTCATGACGAAAATTTATATAATTTCCTATATTCACGATTTACTAAAACTTTATTAATTTAGAGAAACGATAAAAGAAATTAAGATATGTTTTAAGATATATTAAATGGTATTATACAATAACCTGGACAACGAGCGAAAACTATACTTTTACAATAAGGCGAAGTGTTTTAGACACGACCTGTTAACGAAATGAAACATAATTTATAAAATATTAAATTATATTTTATAATGGTTATAAACGGTTACCAACTTCGGTTGTTTAAGTTATAATAGTAAGATACGTGTCAACTTTTATTCAAAGTCTTTTGTTAATTAAATTGGAGTCAATGGTATGTGCTTAAACACACATACCTTTTACCTTTAAAAACGAGCTAAAATAACCAAAAACAGACTTAAAATGCCAAATTCTCTTCTTTCTTCTTTAACTCTTGAGCTGTCATTCTTGGACCAAGATTCTAAGCCATGGAGGTTGATGACTTAGCCTATTCAGCTAAGTGTTTTTCGTGGTTAAGAGCAGTAGCATGAAGAGTTTCCACTGACGACTTCAATCCCTGGAAATCAAAGTTCTTGATGAGTGTGAGTAGTTCAGTGAGATGAGTAGAATTCTTTATGTATGCCTTAGTAGCCTTAATCACTTTCTTGTTAAGTACAAGATCTTCCTTAACAGCATCCTGAATGGCTTTGAGTGTTTTAGTAACCTCATTTAAAGCATTTAGAAGATCACCCCTTGCAATGTTGTTTTTGTCCAGGGAGTTCATGGCTGCATCAATAACTTTGTCAGTTTGCTCCCTGTGATCATTATTTTCTTCATTAGCCTTCAATGTAGGCCCTAAGGTCAGCATAAGACACAAAAACTTCTTTATGTTGTGCCCATTATTCTTTAGTAAGTTTCTTAAAAACAACTTTAGAGACCTTCCTGATATATTTGACCAACTGCCTTTCAGTGAGTGGAAGAATGTTGTCATATTTCTTATGGTCAAGACTTTAAGAGTCAGAATCTGATACTTGAGTTTCTGGAGTGTGAGATGGTTCAGGCTTGTCTTTTTTTGGTGATAGAGACTCATCTTCTTCTTCATTAGCTTGAGAGACTTCTTCCATATCATCTCCAGTAGCAAATACTTTCTCTTCATCGCTCTCCTGAGCTAGTTCATCCTCAGAGAGTAAGTAAGCTTGGATATATACAAGGGTGGTGAGTTGTAAAGTTTCATGATCCGGCTCCACTTTAAAAGAAGTCTTGCCTTTGTTTTCGGTCAGGGTCTGGTACCTCAATCTAGTAGAGTGGGTTTTCTCCACCTGGTACTTAACACTAGTCCCTAAAAGATCAGCAACAAGATTGGTTTGTGGTTCCATTTCAACGGGTGGTTTCAATCCCTCTGAGTCTTTGCCCCTACGTGGACCTTCAAGGAACGATGTGGTTTTAGCCGCACATTCATCAAAAGCCATGGAAGGTAATCCCTTATTAGCGGACTGAACGTTTCCCCCTAAGTCTTTAGGATCAGCAGTTTTTCCCTCAGGCAAAGGTTGTGATTTACGAATGCCCTCATCGGGTGAAGTGAAAGGCAATCCCATACAAGCGAGTTGTATGTTTCTCTCTGGATCTTGGGGATCAGGTACGGTGCCTGAGGAGACTGAGTGGGATTGCTTAGAACCCTTTGTTGGCTTGGGGTGGTGTTACCTTGGTCTTAGTGGGTGGCTTCTTTGACTTGGGATTTTTCCTCTTTTGAGGTAGTGACCCTGAAGCCTTAGGGCCCTTTGACTGGGGTAAGGTTAAATACACAGTCTAAGACTTCCATTTCTTTTTCTTGATAATAAATAGAAGTGGGTTCACTGATTTTTCATTGTTGTTTACATCAACCATGAAAGCCGTCAATTCAATAAGAGTGACTTTGGATGGGTCCTTCGAAAAATTAAAGTTACGTAGGATGGTAGGAGAACTCCTAAAACTTTCATCCTGAGTGTAGTCAAGACCCAGTAACACTTTTAGGGCACAAGAAACAAATCTAGGATAAGAGGCGTACTTTTTCCTATACTTGTTTGTGAGCCTGGTGATGACATCAAATAACGTCTATTTTATAGCATCATTTATCCCATGTTTATTACCTATTTTTGTATAATTATTTCACCTTGGTACTTAATCATTTATATTTGTTATTTGCAGTAATTATCGAGCATTTGGCAAAGATAGAGAAAATGACGTGTTTTGAAGCATAAACGAAGAGTTTGAGAAAGTCGATTGATTTTGACATCGATGCGCCGTATCATTCTAGAAGAATACGCAGTATCTAAATACATTAAAGAACTCAAGACCATTGCCTGTTCTGACTTTGAAGAATACGCCGTATCCTAGTAGATACGCCGTTCAGTATATGATACTTTTGGTCTATATCAGGAAAGCAGTTTTCAGCCAATTATTCTTATTATGCCAAAACCTCATTACTCCAAAATGGAACAGAACCATATTATCCGTAATTGGTCAATACTTCCGTATCCAAGAAACCAATCGTATTTGGTCAATACGCCGTATCCATAAAAACGGATACGCCGTATTATTGAAGGCCCGCCAAGAAATTCTGGAATTATTTTATTCGTGGAGCCACGCCATGTTCTATGATTACGCGTATGAGTTTTTCCATAAGCCGTTATCGATCCAATTTTTAGAGATCTTATAAGGTACCAAACCTTAAATACGATTTAGGGTATGCTTTTAACCATTAATTCTGATTTTAGAAGATCTATGAAGCCATGAAGGACCTGTAAAGTGGTCCAATCGATGGGAAAACTCTTGTAATCTCTACACTCCACTATACGTGTTCGGTTAGCATTATGTTTAATCGTTCATCTATGATTTCTTGTATTGTTACAATGACTATCGGCTAATACCTTTATGTATTAGCCATGTTTATGATAATATAATGTTTTGATTTGTCTCTATATCAATTGTTCCTTATTCGTTGCTTGTTGATTATGTTTATCACTTCATACCCGTTTATGTGCTTACTTATGTGTTTTACCTATCATTCAACTGGGTCTAGTCCTACATATTTAATGCGCTGCAACTTCGGTGTTGTTTGGGCGTAGGCTAAGAGTCCGGGATAGAAACATAAAACGCTTATTCGTATAACTAGAATAATAGGATCACCAATAGAAAGCCCTGTTTTGATCTATGGTTAAGTGGATAGGTAGACTAAGTCGGTGACTTAGGATTACACATAACGTCCTGTTTCCATAGGTAGTTAAGTGGGCGTGGACTACTATTATATGAATTTCCATTAAGTAGTAAGTTGGTAAAGCCTCCATGAGCTAGGATTCAATATAACCACCAATATAGTTTCCTAGATAGATTATAATCAACGGTGTGAGCTTTATGCGTGTTTAGGTTAATTATGACAGGATTAACTAGCGACAAACCTCGAGTCTAGGGAGAGGATCCACCTAACTTTGGAATGATATACCACCAATGAATTAATACAATCATTGCACGAATAGACAATCAAGGCATATTATTAGATTAAACTGGCTAATACGTTTTCCTCACATTTGACCACTTCCCTATCTTTTGTTAATCACTTGTGTGCGTTATTTGTCATCACCTTATTATAATTGGAACTAAACTCGTGCCAGTCTCTCAGGCTAAAAACCCCCCTTTGTGTTAGTTTAGGTTTAATTTGATTTAATTAGAATAATTAGGTTAGATTAGTACTAAACCTAGATAAATAAAATACCAGTAGAATTAAGAGTTGACTTCCACTCTTAGTGATCGACACCCTACTTACCAACGAAGCTACATCTGATCGGGTACACTACCCATTAAAGTGTTGTTTTAGATAAAGTCAGCAAAATATAAATGTAAAACTTGATAACTAAAATAATAACCTACACAACAACATATCAAGTTTTTGGCGCCGCTATCGGAGAGTGTGATTGTTTAATTTCTTGTTTTTATTGGTATTTTTTAGTTTTGTTTTTCTATTGTCTGCTGTTATTTTCTGAATTGTATATTGAATACGGCGTATCCATTTTCTTTTGAATACGACGTATTCAACATCAAACATCGATACGGCGTATCTAGATACTGAATACGGCGTATCGACTGTCTAATATAGCGGCAGTTTTAGTTAGCTTTCTGGTTTAGTTTTCTAGAATAGTTTTATTTCAAATTATGTCATTTTTTTCAGGTACCATTTTAGGGTGCCTCCTTACTCGTTCAATTACCCTACAAGGAGGTTAACTATGGAAGAAATATTGGCTAAATTCATTGATAAAGGTAAACATGAACATGAGGAGATGGAAATATTCATTAAAGAATTTAGAACCTCCAATGAGCTTTTATTAAAAGAACGCAACAACTTATTGAGTGAGCTGAAAATTGAGGTAAACGAATTGTCAAAGGTTATGGGTAATGTTTTGATTAAAAAAACAAAGTCAAAGGAGTGACAACTAGGGGATTAAAGATGACGTCTGAAGCCACCCCTAGTAAAGAAATTAATGAAACTGGAATCAACAAGAACGAACCTCCCAGATTTGAACACGATGTGCAGGAAAAGCCGCATGATGTTGGTGTGAAAAATAAATCTTCGAGTATTCTTGAAAGAACCACTCAACCATTGGTAAAACCACAATAATCATCTATTCCTTTCCCAAACAGGGTGAGAAAGGAAAAAGAAGAAGCACAACAATGAAAATTTTTGGAAAATCTGAAACAACTCCATATTAATATTCCGTTTATCGAAGCCCTAGTGCAAATACCAAAATACGCTAAATATCTAAAGAGTTTACTAACAAATAAATCCAAACTAGAAGAAGCTTGTAATGTGACAATGAACGAAAGGTGCTCAGCTATCTTGCTCAACAAACTGCCATCAAAAGAAAAAGACCCAGGGAGTTTCACTATCCCTTGTCAAGTATTAGAGAAATGTAAGGGAGCAAAAGACTTGGCCGCATATCACTTATCTAGGTTAGAGGATCCGCATACGGAGATGTTATCTGAGAGGGAAATTGCTGATGAATTCCCTGACAAGCATTTAATGTTGCTAAAATCTAAGTTGAATGACGATGAGCCATGGTATGCGGATTTCGTTAATTATATTGTTGGAAAGGTTGTTTCACCAAATTGGACCTTCGAAAAAAGAAAGAGGTTTTTCTCGCAAGTCAAGACTTACTTCTGGGAAGAACCTTATGCATTTAAACTGTGCGCGGATAATATAATAAGAAGATGTGTGGCCGGAAGTGAAACCCTCGAAATTCTAGCACATTGTCATTCGGGACCTACTGGTGGACATCATAGTGCTTCAGTTACGACAATGAAGTTTACCAATCCGGATTTTATTAGCCTAGTGTTTTTTAAGGATGCTAATGAGTACATAAGATGATGTGATACATGTCAAAGATCGGGAAACATATCTTCAAGGAACAAAATGCCTCAAAATAACATTCAGGTATGCGATGTCTTTGATGTTTGGGGATTAGATTTTATGGGACCATTTCCCGAATCTAAAGGTAATAAATATGTATTAGTAGTTGTTGATTATGTGTCCAAATAGGTCGAAGCTCAAGCATTACCTACGAATAATGCACGTGTAGTGGTTAAGTTTTTAAGAAGTTTATTTGCTAGGTTTGGAGTTCCTAAAGCTCTTATTAATGATAGACAGACACATTTTTGTAATTCCCAGCTTGAAAAGCTTTACAAAAATATGGTGTGACTCACAAATTATCCACGACATATCACCCTTAATCTAATAGACAAACTGAAGTTACTAACAGGGCTATTAAGTGTATCCTAGAAAGATAGTAGGGTACTATCCAAAAGGTTGGTCAAAAAAACTTAACGATGCATTGTGGGCATTTAGGATGGCCTACAAAACACCGACAGGGTGTACACCTTTTAGATTAGTGATTCGATAAAATCGAGTCGAGTAATATATATATAAGTATTTCCCATTAGATGTAAAAATTACTTTAGGAAAAGTAATTATCAATCTTCCGAGTGTCGTAATCCCAACGAGAATTGAATTGAAAACCACGTTTATGTTTGAAATTTAAATGCTTGATTATCTTTTAATTTTTGTTTTTGATTTTAAACTAATAATACTAAACTAGATTATACTAAATAACAATAAGCAAAGCAATTAAACGAAGAGATATATATAAAAGGATATGCTTGCTAAGTGAGGTGTTTAGATCCTTAAGTGTGAATTTAAAGTTCTTATTAACGAATTAATACCCGTCAAAATAATTATCATCTCACAACGTTGGTTTTTATCGAAAACAATTTTTATCAAGATATTAATTACTAAATAAATGCCTAATTATTCTTACGGCTTTTGCCCGTTCGAATAACCAAAACACTAATCTAAGTAATTCAAAAATTACTAACAATATTCCCTTTTTAATAATCACACTTAATTCACTAAACACCCGCACTTAACAAGCTTATAAAGAACTACTCACTAAACATGGCAACTAAATCAATAATAATCATAAACATATTAATTAAACTACAACTATTTTAATAATGAAATAAGAGAGAAAGTAGAACCGAATGACGAAACCGAAACGAACTAAACCACCTGATTTGATAAAATAAGTTAAGCACTTAAGTTTATTTCATATTTAGATTTATAAAACTAATTAGTTTATAAAGTTGTAGACTTTATTCACTAACAAGCTTGTAAAACCAAAATAAGCTAAAAACTTAAGATGTAAAACTAGCTTATCAAACCCATAAGCTCCTCGCCTAAGGTGCAGAATAAGTTCCAACAAAATCAAAGCTCAAACAAGGTTAGATAAATAAGCATTAATAAGCTATAAGCTAACAAGCTAAATATCCAAAATATTAAGTATTTTAAATATATAAGCTTAAAGCTATGCGACTTAACCGGATTAATCAAAAGTCCACTTTGAAAATAAGCTAAATCAAATGGATCTAAACCGAAATAAGCTAAATAACTACTAGTTTGAACCAAATAAGCTAAAAGAGGAATAAATAACTCAAAAAATGTCTAAAGCTAAGTCAAATAAGCTATAGTTAAGTTGATTCGAACCAGCAACGTATAATACATTCGAAATAAGCTCTTAGAGAGCTTTTTCGATTCAAACACAAGACTAACTTTTAAAATAAGCTATGTTATGAAATGAAATAAGTATATCTAAACTTTAAATAAGAGATAAACTATGCCAAATAAGCAGTAAATAAGTAGAAAAGAACTCTCAAAAAATAAGGTGACTAAAGCTTATTGAATAAGCTGAGTAACAACAAACTCGTCGTACCATTTTAGAAATCGAATCGAGCTTTACTCAATGAAAAGTAAATAAGCAAAGAGGAATTAACACTTTCCTAATAAGCTATAGCTTATTCGAAATAAGCTGATAGAATAGAAGGATCCGAAATAAGCTTTTATTTAACTTATTCGGTTATAAAACAAAAGAAAATAGAATAAGCTAAAGTAACCCCAACCTTAATAATCTTCATTAATGAAATAAGCTAGTTCAAGAGATGGATTCAAATAAGCTTCAATAAGCTTTTTACAAAATTTCTAAATAAGCTAAAACAACTACTTCTGAAAAGAAATAAAAGAGTAAAATTTCTATCTAATTAATTGTCTCCCACTCATCCATCTGAGCCCCAAATATATAGCTCAACAAGTCAGGGGCCTTCTCTACTTTTCGCAGGAGGAGCGTGAATTTTAAGCAGAACAGTGGGAGGAAAACCAATCAGCTTTCGCCACGTGGCACGTCCTCATTGGACCAGCCGAAGCCGACTGGATAAATACCAAAAAGATGCAAGGGAGGCTCGAACCCGAGACACTAGCATCACAATACCACGCCACAACCATCTTGCTAGAGTCCATTTGTTATGAAATTATGCAAGTAAAATTCTTTTATGGGCTTGTAAATGGGCTGGCTTTGTTTCTTCATTTTAGTAGACTTGGTCGGCCCGTTCCAGGTGAACCAGGTCGAGTCTTGGAGCGGGGCCGGATCTGTTGGACTCGTTTTTCCATGCTTCTTCCAATGGTGTGCTCGAATAATTTTTATGACTTCATTTGAACCTCGATAAACGTGAAATCGTCATCGAAAGTCACTCAATAATCACCGTTTTTGCTTTGTTTTCAATCCTTTGTACCTGCAAGACATAAAAACACATACCAAACATATTTGCAATATAATTTCACATATTTTATGGTTTTTAGTCCGTTTATTAGTGTTTTCTAGGATAAAAAGGATGTGTGTTTTAGCACACATCAAATTCTCCCACACTAAGCCATTATTGGTCCCATACGCAATGTTTATAATACACGCTAAGAAAGAAATAATTTTAACCCCCCTTAACTTATAACCCCTCACGTCAAACAAGAACATAAAAGATCCATCAAGAGGGTATAAAAATCATTTGTTTCGAAAGCTCCCTGTTTTAACTACTTATTTATTAAAAGATAAAAACTAAGATAAAATTTTAATAAAATTATTCAAAAGGCTTAAAGAACGGGAGTTCGTCATCCTCGACTTTCACAATCCCAAACCAAGCTTAAAACGAAATCACAGCTAAATATAAGATTAGATGCTAACGCTACTCATAAATGCTAATTGTGTAGGCGTAAGCGAACTTTTCGCTCCCAATATTCCTAAACCCTTTAAGAATTTTATTTAGATAATATAATGTGAAACGAGATCACTTATTTAAATAAATTATGGCCTTATTATTATAAAGGAGACCGGTTTAAACCATAATTAGTTTGAAATCCTTTCCTAAAGAGACGATATGCTGAGAATAAGGTCTACATTAAGGTTCTAATTTCGCATGATTTGGGGTTATCCTTTTTATTTTATCCGAAACAACTCAACTACGAGTCCAGAGACGGAGGCTTTATTTAGATAACCCCGGAATCAAAATTTGGCTTTATTATTATTATTAAGCAACAGTATTAGTGTCACACCCCGCCAAGGCGGAAACACGAGGCGTAACGAGAATGGATATCATCACAACACAATGGTGTCTACTATAGAGAAATCTAAATGAAGGAAATAACCAAATGGACACTATGTGTCATGACAATACCCAACACAAGATAAAGGAGTCTTGCATTACTAAAGTAATGTCGTACACGAACAAAATAATCCAAATACTAACAATCTCCAACAAACAAGTATCAAGCAAAACAAATGTCATAAATGAAAAGACTAGAAAAGACAACTCCACAAGCAATGCATAGGGTCTCTCTAGCCACTCTTCCTAACATCCTTCTTATCATCACGATACTCACCTGAAAATGATGCTTAAAAACGTCAACACAAAGGTTGGTGAGAGTCATAGGTTTTACGACACCAATACGAGATTTAAATCAATTACTGTGATTAATAAAACAAAAGATGACAGGACAGTTAAGCTAGCAATTATACAGGCTAACATGCAAACGCACAAACAACTATAACTAGGACGGAACGTGTCCCCCGATCCAATGCATATCTCACCATAAACGGGTAGGAACGTTACCCCCGATCCGAAAACTCATAACACTGGGTAGGAACGTTACCCCCGATCCCAAATATGTCACTTACGCACCTAAAAGTCTACCAGCTGGAACTTATACTTAGGCCTGGACCAACATAACATTGAGTATTATTTCAACCCTCCAATAAGATTTAAATAGGTAGAATCACTACCCTCTAATCGGAATCACACAGAATTGAGTCTTATTTCAACCCTCCAGTTGGATTTAAATAGCTAGAATCACTACCCTCCAACCGGAATCACACAGCAATGGGATAGGCGTACCCCTCCGCTCCAACCAACCACACAACAATAAAGCACATCACATATAATAACCACATAACTGTTCATGCCTTAAGTAAAACCACATAATCACAGCAATTAAAACTTTTCAAACCACAAGCATTATTTCCACCCCAATAAATCATAAGAAAAGAGGGTCTATGAAACTCACCAGAAGCACAAGCAGCTTCCAAACAATATACACACAAGCTACACAATACAAATACAAATGTGTTACACGTGACCAAGCTAAAAGCTCATATCCATGTAACACTCATATGATAGATGTGTAAGGGTTTAATTAACCATCATGGGTCACCCCGACACCATGCCCAAACTTAACCACTTCATTAACCCCTTCCACTAGTTACTTATAATTAACTAAGAATTGCAGAATTTTATCATGACTTTACGTACCCCAAACCCTTACTTAATGACCCTCATAATTCATACCAAAAATCACCCATGTTTATTTATGAGTATATTAACTACCTTTGGATTTCCGAAATCCATTTACATGCATAAGTACTCCTAAGAAACTCAAACTTCAAAACAGTCCCAATTCGGATCTCATTGCACACTAAAAAGTTTGGACTTATTAACCATACTTAGACATAAAATTAGAAGGTATCCTTCTGTGGTTTCTCTATATACATATGGAGCTTAACTACTGTAGAAGGGCTAAGCTCAATTTGAATTTTAAGTTAGGGTTTTACCCTCACAAACATGACCTAAATTTGACCCGTATTTACTGTTTTGACAACTTTTAGTATAACCAACATTTGAATGACTTCCCGACCTTAAAAACTTTCGAGGCCGGATTTTCTGGAAAGTACATTCAATGAGCTATTGTTTAGAGTCTAGAAACACTCAAAAACCTATTACCATCATGGAGATATTCACTCGTAAACACAACCCTAAATTCTGCTTACCCTAAATTAAGTTTTTACGCAAATCTAACCTAACCAATTGCATGAACATGACCCTAATTAATAAATATAACTAATTTTTTTTAAATAATTAAATAATTAAAAAATCCAAAAATTATAATAATTTATAATTTCTTAATAAATTAATAATTTAAAATTTCATTTTTTTTAAATTAAATTTAATATTTATTAAAAAAATATAATCTAAAAAAAAAAAAATTAAATTTAATAAAATTAAATAAATTAAATAAAAAATATTTTTTTTTTTACTTTAATCATTAATTAATTCTTTTAAAATTTAATTTTTAATAATTTATTTAAATAAAATTAAATTTTAATTAAATTTTTTAAATTTTTATAAATTAATATATATAAATAATATATTTAATTATTTAAATAAACCAAATTTATAATTAATAAATAAAAAATAATAAAATTTAATTATAAAAAAATAAATATAAAAAAATAAATTTTTTTAAATAATAAATAAAAAATAATTAAATTATCTTAAAAATAATTAATTTTATATAAATTTTATTAATCTTCATTAATTTATATTTTTTAATAAATTTTAATAATTTTAAATTAAAAATAAAAAAAATTTTATTTCATATTATATATAAATTTTAAATTAATTAAAAAATAAAATTAAAATATTATTATTCAAGCCTTAATCCATTATATCATCATCAAATATCTTAATATTATGAATTTTATTGAAACCATAGTATCTCATTTGATTTTGTTCATGATTAAAAATGTTAATTAAAAATAGAATAAATACCTAGCGCTCTTCCTTGCTACTACGCGATCTAGTCTTAAAAGTCTTGAATCAAAACTTGTTCTTTCTTGTTACTTAGGGGCTGATGGTCGACACCATGAGTGGAGGAGCAAGAATTAAAACACCTTTATCTATGGAAGGGTTTACAGTTGTAATAAAAGTATACCAAGTCATAGTCCAAATCAAAAAACCTTTTTTCCCTTTTTTTTTTTTTTTCTTTTTTATCTACAAAATTTGTATTTATGTTTGTATGGGAAAAAATATTTTATTTTATTTTATATTTAGTTAATTAATTTCCTTTCAAATGCCTTAAGTTTAATAAAAACTAAGCTAATTTTTAAAAACATTTTCTCTAAAAATAACTTCATAAAGATCTACATTCATTTCACCAAACCACTTTCTTCTTTTAGAAAGTTTCAGCTTCTTAAATTACTGATATTTCTCTCACTGATTTTTTTCTAATAATAGCATACTTTTCATTATAACTCAAATCCTCAATTTATAATATTTGTCTAGCATTTTTATTTCTAAAAATCACTTATTTTATTTCTTAAATAGCATACTTTTCATAAAAACTCTCATTATCCTCACTTGTGAACACCTAGAATATGGACACTTTAACCACACATATTGAATCAAATGAGTTGACCCATTCAACTCTAAATGATCTTATGCACTATACTTAACTCACTTAGCACACATAAAAATCATACTATCAATTCCATTGTCACAAGATGTGAACAAAAATGAAATTCCCATATTAACCACAAATTAAATCAAAATGAGACGATCACTCATAGATTGATAACCAAACTCACATAAGATCACATAAACACATAGTTATAACACATAATAATATACTTGGGTCAACACTATCGGTTTGACTAACCAGCTCAAGACACGGTTGTCACAGTATCCCCTCCTTTAGGAAATCTCGTCTCGAGATTTAACTAGCCGATTTATCAGCACGATCAACAAACAACTGAGGATACGTAGACTTCATAAAATCTTCGCGCTCCCAAGTGAACTCGGGACCACGCTTTGAATTCCAACGAACCTTCACAAGTGATATCTTACTATGTTTTAAACTCTTAATTTCACGGTCCATAATCTCTACAGGTTCCTCAACAAAACGAAGAGTTTTGTCAACCTTAATTTCATCTAATGGCACATGCAGGCTAGCATCCGCCAAACACTTCTTTAGGTTTGTTGACACGTGTAAGTGTAATGTACATCACTAAAGCCTTGGTCAATTCTCTATCCGATATGCGACCAGGACCAATCTTTCATGAATCACTCAATGGCACAACATACTTGGGGCTAACTACCTTCTTTCCAAAACGCACTACGCCCTTCCAAGGCGTCACCTTTAACAATACACGATCTCCCAACTTAAACTCTAATGGCTTACGCCTAAAATCCACATAGCTCTTTTGACAATCTCTCACTGCTTTACGCTTTTCCTTTACCAATACTACCTTATTAGTCGTTTCTTGCACTAACTCATGTCCAAATCAAACTACTCTCAACAATATCTGACAATAGGAACTGGGGGATCCTACTTCTTCCTTCCATACAAAGTTCAGACAAAGCACACGAAATGTTAAATGATAAACTCACCAACAAAAATCAATAACACACTGCCCTCCAATTTTTCTTCAAATCTGAATCGTTACTTTCACTTTTGTCCGTCCGCTCCCCCCCCTGAAGGATGCCTATGCAAGTACTCAAATCCAATCCACATCTCTAACATTTCTGCAGCGTCTACCAAAAGCACGGGGTAAATCGTCCATCTCAATCTGAGTTAACCGTCACTAGAATTTCATTCCTTGCTATTACTTCATCAATATAAATCCTTGCCAACTTCACATCTTGAAATTTATGTATAGCTAGAAAATGGAGTAATTGGTCAGTCTTTCGACCACACACAATCACATCATACTCACCTACTTTGACTGGAAAATTAGTATTAAAATCCATGGTGATTCTATCTTATTTTCACTCAAGTATCTCAGGCGATTGTAGCAAGCCAAAAGTCTTTGACATTGCAGCCTTCACCCCTTAAACAAATCCGACAATTGCTAACATAGGTAGCAATATCCTTTTCTACACGTGGCTACCAATACATGTCTCTAAGGTTATAGTAACATCTTATCCACTCCGGATGTACCAAGTACCTTGATGCTATGGGGCCTCAAACCCTTACACTTCCTACTAATAGAACCCAAATTCGATCCATAAAGTACAAACTCTCGTCTCCTTTTCTTTCCATATGTTGCTCTAAACCATGTAGCCTTTCTGCGAGTACGTTCTCTTGCTTGAACGCCTCACTTTCGGCTGCGAGTATCATTCCTCTTACTCGTTCTTTGATTTCATCTCTCTGTTCTAGTTTAACGTATCTCCCACACTACATTTACGCTTTATCGGGGGTATCACATTAAATCATTCTTCAAGTCTGAAAAGCCTTCTTCTGTTCTACGCTCCACTCATACTTCTGATTCCTTTTAGTTAGGAAGTAAGGGGGTTAACAAATCACTAAAAAAATTTCACGATAAACGTCAGTAGTATTCCGCCATTCCTAAGAATAATCATCCAATCCTCTCTGCTCCACTCTTACTCGGGTCTACGGTGATTACGTTTTGTTACACGTTGACCAAGAAAAATGCACTTCTTCTAACATAAATCACACTTGGAAACTTAGCATACAACTTCTCCTTCCTCAGTGTCTCCAACACTAACTTCAAATGAACTTCATGTTCCTCCTTCAACTTTGAGTAGGCCAGAATGTCATCAATGAATACGATGACAAACCTTCTAGTATGGTTGCAACCTGGTTCATTTAATCTATGAAAAAACGTGGTGCATGGTTCATACCAAAAGGCGTAACCGTAGAATCATAATGTTTGAAATGCGGCCTTAAGATGGAATCCTCATGCACTGTAGCTGATGTATTCCTGACCGAAAATCTATCTTTAAGAAAGGACACACTCCTCGTAACTGATCAAACAAGTCATCAATCCTAGGGAGTGGATAACGTTTTTTAACAGTTAATTTGTTCAACTCCCTTATGATCATTAAACTGCGGAAATGAAACCATCTTCTTCTTCATGAATAATCACGATTCTTTGCGTGTGATCCCACGAAAACGTGAACTAGGTATATGAAACCTTTGTCTTCCAACTTGGAAGTTTTCTCAGACAATTCTTGCATGTCCGAGGGGTGCCAAATGTGATATGGAGACTTAGTGACCGGCGTCGCTCCAGGAAACTAAGGTCTATATGACTCATCTTGTCGTTTTGGTGGGTCATAGTCAAATCTTCAAAACCAATCAATAAAATCGCACATCGGGTATATCACTTCCTTAGGTTCATCTTCCTTATCGTTCATTTAGGGCTTTGGTGGCTCCCAATGTACCGTTCTCGATGAACTGAAGTTTTCATCACTTCCATCGGTATTTCTAACCACCTTCTCCTTAAACACTTACTATCACAAACGTCTCATGGACAAACTCGTCCTTTTCCCCAAACAATCATATCAAGCTTCCACGATCTCAATGGTATACGAAACTCTAAAGGTTACGAACAATCGGAAAATAGGAAACAAACGATTATTGAGTCAAAGGCTGAGTGCATATAGGAGGTTCAAAATATGCTATTAGATGTGATCAAGAAGACATAAGAATCTTTGAAAGAAGGATAACGGTATGCACCCGAGTGAAACGCAACGAAAGAAAATCAACAAGGTACCACGTACAAATGAACACATAAAAAAAATCAATTCAAAGACGAATTCTTCGTTTCAACAATTTAAATATAAAGTTGTAACAGCCTATTTCATAATCACAACCATTTGAACATTTTAGAAATTAAATGTAAAAATGTAACGGTCCATTTTATACATTTAGAAATTAAATGCAAAGTTGTAACGACCCGTATCATAATAAGAGCCCATTTCAACATAGCTTGCATGCCTAAATCATATATAATGCCCGTGAAACAAAATCAAAACTTACACAAACACGGGAACCTCTTCCTTTATTTATTCTCTCTATAGAATAAAATCACTCTTCACTTCTTTCCATCTAATACTAGCCGCACACACATAAACATAACCACCACTACCAACTGAACCGCCGCCACCACCACCATTAGAAACCTCCACCAATGCCGCCGGCTATTTCGATAATCGGTGGTGTTTGAGTTTGGGTGTTTTCGGTGGTGTTTTTGTGGCATTGGTGGCATTCGATTTGGTTTCTTTGTTGGTTATTTGGGTTTGGTTTGGTTGATTTGGGTTGTGAGTTATTTCATATGGTTTTTCTAGTGGTTGGTTGTGTGTTATTTCATGGCACCACCATGTAACCATTGAAATTTAATGGGTGCATTGTATTTTTAAGTTCTTAAAGCATGTTCACAAAGAAATAAGGCAAGTGATGTTTCTAATTGAGGCCAGTGGCTTTCTTATTTCATTTTGCTTTAAATAGTTATTATAAACTTTCTTATACCAAAAATATTCGTCACAACTAATTTGTGGTTCTTGTGGTTTTAGTGGTAGTTTGGTAGTTTGAATCGTTATCTAGTTGCTGTCACGGGCTGTCTAGAGCTTTTGATCATTTACTTTAAGCATGTTTTTGGAAATTGAAGGATAAAGTATGTTTTAGTCACTTATAATTTGGGACATGTGACAGATACACATAAGTTTGAAACATTAGTCACACTATATATATACATATGTGACAAATATATGTCACACAATTGAATTATGTGACCAAAATCCATATATGGCCACATGAAGTAATTGTGTATGTGGCTAAATCATAAAGTCAAGTTTGTCACACATTATTTAAAAGTAACTGCTATTTTTTACTGAATATTTAGCCACATATGAATTTGAAATGTGTGACAACTGAAAGGTAAGTTTCAAGCATTAGTCACGATATATATTTAAAAGTGATAAATATATGTTACACAGTTGTATAGTGTGACCAAATGTCATATATGGTCACACTAAACCATAGACATACATGATTAAGTTTAATCAAAATTCAAGATGTTATATATGGTCACATAGAGTGTTTGTGTGACTAAATTTAAGATGTTATATATGGTCACATGAAATAATTGTTTATGTGGCTAAATCAGAGAGTCAAGTTTTGTTACACATTTAACCTTTTTATACAAAACCCCTTTTTCACAATTTTTAACAAAAAAATTTCTAACACCCAAAAATATTTCGATTCCCCGCTTTATCTTTTTAGTATCCCGCCTACACTTTTTTTACTCAAAATCAAATCCTCCCTCCACTCTTTCACTACCTTTCTAATCTCGATCCACCACAAATTCGCTACCTATAACCATCGAAATCCTTTGTTGCTCTCCTACGATATCCACATGTTACCCGATATTACATATAACACCCTGTGTTTTCAAGTCTTTGACGACGTCAATAAATGTACTATTTATTGTTAGTATTGTACGTGTTTGCTTTAAATTGTAAAACGTTAAGTTAATCGCGTACGCCAAAAATTAGAGTTCATGTTAAACGCGTGGCACAAACAATTAAATGTTTACATCAAGCAAGGGTTATATAATTATTTTGAGGATAATTATTAACTTTGTTCATTTTATTTTTATCGGATACGTAAAGTGTATACGTTTCGCGATAAATTGCGTTTAGGCACTCCCGGAACCACAAAAACTTTTCTACGCTTCAACAAATACCCACTTTTATACCCAATACATAAAAGTTACTCAAATATATCATATATATCCTATCTATGCCGAATTTATGGTCAATGGTACAAAGAAATACTAGAAACTCTTCCATTTGGTCAAAACAACAACATACTTCTTTAATGTACCCCATACTTCATCATTTCCTAGCCATACCTAGCTTACTTTGACTCATAAGCCCATACCCAAGACCATGAACCATCCCCTACACCATACCATGTTCCCTTGACTAGAAATACTCTTTATATACATGTATACATAAGAGATATAGCTCATACATGCACTAACACTTAGTAAAAATCACAAATCACCTCCCTTTGGCTCTCTTTGGCTCACGGCATCAACCCCCCCCTACACAAACCCATATCAATTTTTATACAACCCATACACACCTATACACATCTATTCTAAGGTATTCTAAGGTGATCCCAAGCATTGGCTAACCTTTTTCAAGTATTAATCAAGAAAAGCAAGATTAGGGTTTTCTTAAGAAAATAAGGGTTTTCTTAAGTGCAAGCTTTGGTTTCTAGTCTAAACACGGGTTTAGCATTTGTTTCTCATCATCATCATACCTCATAAGGTCTACTTGAACTCTTTATGTTCTTGCAATTTTCATTTATATGCATATGTTAATTCTTTATAGCTTAAATCACCATTTAGGATTATTAACATGTAAAAAGAAGTTTTTATTTATTTTCATCATAATGTACACTTTTATATATCTTATGATATTAATGATATCATGTTAAAGTGGTCACACAAGTTATTTACACTCTTGGTTAGGTATAAATATGATTATGGATAAAACTAGTAAATTAGAGATTTCATAAGTAAAGTTATGATATTAAGTATTATCATGGATTTGTTAACCTTGGTAACTTGGACATATGAGGACTACTATGGACAATGGACATTTAATATAAGTATGATTTATAATATATATGATATATGAGACTTGTGGTAAAATACAAAAGTAGTAAAGTATAAAGAAAAAGTTAAAAATGGGTTCAACAAGCTTAAAAGAATCATTCTGTCCAGAAAATTCGGAATTTTTAACATAACCCTTTATATTATTTAAGATAATTTGCAATTTCCCGACGATTCAGAAAGTTTAAAGAATCTTGTTAAACAGGAATTTATCGGATTAATAACGAAAAAGTTATGTTAAAAACGAGTTATACGTTAATAAACGAAGTCGTAAATGAATTTTTATAAAAACATTTTTATAAAAATTTTAAACAGCAAGTATTGATATTTTTAACAAATAACACATATTTTTAGGATTCCAAAATGATAAGAATCGTAATTTTTCAATTAATAACGAACGAGTTATGAATTTCGCGAGTTTACGACAATTAATACTTTTATAAAGTTATTTTCATGACAGAAGTTATAATTTTGTAAACCTCATAAAATTATAGAACTTTCAAAAACAAGAACGTCCTCGAAAGAATCGTTAAAAACGGAGCTATAACGAATAAAATACGACATTTACGGGTTTTACGACAACAAAAACGATTTAAATAAAAGTCATATCTGGTGTGAACAGTAAAAGTTACTGTTCACCAGAGGTAATTTGCACGCGTGAAAATATTTTTACAAAGTTTAGATAATCGTCTTTTAAATATTAATATCTTATAATTTTGCACTTTTAGTAAAAAAAAATATACTTGTAAGATCAAATCTTCAATCATTGCTCATAATTTGCACATATGAAGATATATTCTTATAAAACTTAAATAATCGTTTAGTAAACATCAATATCTCATATTTTGCACTTCTAGTATAAAAAATACGCTAGTATGAGCAATGCTTCAAACCTTGCTCATAATTTTCATGCGTGAAGATATTGTTAGAAAACTTAAATAATCGTCTAGTAAACATTAATATCTCACATTTTTGCACTTTTTTACACTAGTACAAATCTTGGATTTCGTCACACATGCTCTTTTTTGAACGGCCACACAGTCAGATATTTATGTGACTAAATGTACCAGGATAAAATAAACAACCACACTTGAACTCATTTTGTGTGACCATTTCGGAATTTCATTGTCACACATTTGAATATTTATGTGACTAGAGGTAACTGGTAATTTTTTGTTGATTATTTAGTCACTTATAATTTGGGACGTGTGACAGATACAAATAAGTTTGAAACATTAGTCACACTATATATATACATATGTGACAAATATATGTCACACAATTGAATAGTGTGACCAAAATCCATATATGGTCACATGAAGTAATTGTGTATGTGGCTAAATCATATAGTCAAGTTTGTCACACATTATTTAAAAGTGACTGCTATTTTTTGCTGAATATTTAGCCACATATGAATTTGAAATGTGTGACAACTGAAAAGTAAGTTTGAAGCATTAGTCACGATATACATTTAAAAGTGACAAATATATGTCACACACTTGAACAGTGTGACCAAATGTCATATATGGTCACACTAAACCATAGACATACATGATTAAGTTTAACCAAAATTCAAGATGTTATATATGGTCACATTGAGTGTTTGTGTGACTAAATTCAAGATGTTATATATGGCCACATGAAATAATTGTTTATGTGGCTAAATCATAGAGTCAAGTTTTGTCACATATTTAACCTTTTTATACAAAACCCCTTTTTTACTATTTTTAACTAAAAAATTTCTAACACCCTAAAATATTTCGATTCCCCGCTTTATCTTTTTAGTATCCCGCCTACACTTTTTTTACTCAAAATCAAATCCTCCCTCCACTCTTTCACTGCCTTTCTAATCTCGATCCACCACAAATTCGCTACCTATAACCATCAGAATCCTCTGTTGCTCTCCCACGATATCCACATGTTATCCGCTATTACACATATTAATTACTGGAAATGAAACCACCCATCCATCTTGTGTAATTTTTAATTAGTTGAAGTATTAATAATTTGTATATATTAATCTAAATGTATGTTGTGGCGCAGGAACTATCTTTTGGATTCGAGGTAAATTAACTCAGTTTTTATATATTTGACTTTTGGTGTCTGATTTTGACTTTAGGGGCTGATTTTGACTTCATGGTTCAACTGACCAACATTGTAAGTTTGTTCTTTCTCTTTATATGTTAATATCCTTGAGTAATGTTTGACAAGAATTAAAGGTGAAAGAATGGTATGCTTATATTATGTTCTGGTAGTTGGAGTGTGTTTGGTGCAAAGCATTTAGGAGCGGTGAGCATTTTGTTTGTTAATGCTCGTTTAAGCAGCAAGTAGCTTTATTTATTTTTTTGGAGCATTTAGGAGCATTGAGCATTTAGGAGTACATCTACGTTACGTGACGTTTTTATATAAAAAAAACTACCACCGGTTACATCTAACTGCTACTCTTAGCGCTACTTTTGCCAAACACATCCTTACCGTTTACGTTGTAACTTTGTCAGTAGTAGATGTTTGTTTTATATAAGCGTTTGATAACATATATTTGTATATGTATTTATATAGAGTATATGTTTGGTAAAGAGCTTTTAAGAGCGTTTAGCTTTTACTACAGTTTTGCCTAACATACCTATATCGTATAATGACGTAAAAGCTAAACGCTTTTTTAAAAGCCGTTATTGCAATACAAGCATTATCTTATAAATGCTCTTAAACACTCCAAAAAGCTCGTCGCCAGACACAATTAGAGCTTTATCTAATGTCATAGTGTAAAAATAATATAACAGGTTGTATACTGTCATTTCTGAGTTTGATTTTGAAATCTTATTCGAATTTATTTTCCTTCCTTGATTAAGGGATAAGGCTGTAAGGGATCCCGTATCAGATTAGGTAAACATTCTGGACCAGAGGTTGTTAGCGTTATTGAAAATGCTGTGCCTACAAAACATATATATGAATTTCGTCGTAGTGCAAACCACCTATAATTAACACATTATGTTCGGTTTTAATGTAAGCTAGTAACTAGTACTAAGCAAACAATTACTTGATGACAATTTTAGTTTTGTGACACTTGTTCTATGTCCAAAACCTTCTTGGGTTCAGGCAAAGAATCAAGATTTATTGTTAATCTAGGAAACTGACTTGAGACTGCCTTTTACAAGTTTATTTTAGTTCACTGTTTATATAAAGAAAATAACATATAGCTTGGGATATGTGTAGTAAACAGCCAATGTGGAATATCATGACGGTGTGGATTTAATATTTATTATCATTGTTTACTAATATAGCCAAATAAAAATGTTTTACAATATCCAAACCATTTAACAAGAAAAAAAGTGACATCGATGATGAAATCCTGATTAATCATTAGACGAATATCTATATAAGTAATATTTGTCAATTTTTGAGGTAACAGCTAGAAAGCATAGATCCTAGCAAACAGATAGCCATCATTGAGCATTATCTTTATATTTTGGGTCACTTAGAAAGCATAGATCCTAGCATATGCATTTCATGGAAGTATGTATCCATAACTATATATAGGCTGATGTAGAACTCTTCTACATCAGGAGCCTATGGTGTTTGCTCATGTTATGTTAATTATTGATCTCAATCAGATTGTCATCTTCTGCCTTGGAGATGTTGGTTCCTGGTCATGCAGTTGGTAATGTGATGGGTAGAGGTCGAGCAAATGTGGATAACATCCGTAAGGTGAATATCTTACATTTCTTTATGGTGTATGCTTTTGTTTTATAAGACGTAGAGTTAAGTATTTTATCTAAAGTTCTCATTTGGGTTTTGTTTTATTAACAGATATCAGAAGCTTCTGTAGAGATATCTGATAACAAATCATCCTGTGGTGATCGTGTAGCTGTTATTTCAGGGAAACCTGAACAAAAGCGTACAGCTGAAAGCTTGATTCAGACTTTCATAATGGCCACCTAATGAAGGTGAATGGTTTACACTCGTGAATGGTTTCAATTATTATCTGAGTTTTATATGATTCATATGTATAATCTAATGGAATTCATAACTTTTATACAGTATGATCAAGATTATTTTCCTGGTAAGAGGAAAAGAGGCAAAGATTATAAAGAAGGAATGGTAAGATGGCTATCCATTTTAATTAGTATAATGCAACAGTAATCTAGCTTTTTGTATAAAAGTATTTTGGAAGTTTTATGTATTGGAAATACTAAAATTAGCTAACAGGGGAATGTGGTAAGCCAGTTTACACAGTTACTATTTATAATTTTAAGAAAATGAACTAAAAGTTGGCTGCTGATCAACCCAGAGCACCAAAGGGCCTTTGGCCTAGCGGTACCCATGTGGAAGTTATGTGCCCGGTTGTCGGTTCAAGTCTTGCGATGTGGTTGTGTAGGATTCTCTATGATATAGGGGTGCGTGTGTGTGCGAGCTTGCCTTTCAAAAAAGAACCAACCCAGAACGATCCACCCCGTTTCAACCTACACTGATAATGAATCGTTTTGACCCATTATTCAGTCTGCTGCATGGTTTTTATCTTTCTGTTGTAAAGATTAACTACATTTAAGCAAATAAAAGCATAACCTTGATCCCAATTAGTACAAATTCTAACCTATTAAACTTGTACCTACAGCTTTCCATGCACAATAAACTTAAATATTTTCACGTTTTCTTTTTTAGGTACCAACTTCTGGCATGTGTTTTTGAACAAAGGCTTCTAGAACCCTTGTTACACCAACACAAGCTGGCGCTGAGTGCAGCCTGCTTTCTTGTTAGGACAGGAAACACATACTTGGGGTCATTATTGTAAGTGTCCTTGACTTTTTCTTCTGACAGTTTCATTTTCTGCTTTTATAAAGTTAAGAGGTACTGAGGTGGTATGCATATAAAACACATTGGGTGACTTTCTACTCATTTGATCCATTTGTGTTAGCTATACTTGACCTATTTGTGTTAAGCACACTCTGAGTTTTACTGTTTTTGTGATTGTGTGATTGGTGCAGACATTGAAGGGACTCAAGCGAAAGGATGTTCAGCTACTTAGGAAATTCGGAATTCAGTTTAAGGGGGGCTTCGAAAATGCAGAAGTTGGCGGGGATCCAAAGTAAGTAGGGGCTTGTTGTGAAGAAAGTTTATCATTATTATGGGTTACCTTTTATTATCACAGCCGGTGTGTCATGTGTGTGTATTTAACTTAACTGACCCGTATCAGGCTATTAGTTAGAATGGGTCAGTTTAGGTTGGGTTTGGTTTAAAATGGGTCACTGGGTCATTTTTGTAGTACGAGTCAGTTTAGGTTGCTTTCAGTTTGAATGGGGCACTTTTTGTTATGGATCAATTTAGCTTGCCGTAAGTTTAAATGGGTCAAATTGTCATTTAATTGTCGCCAGGTATGATTCATATTGAATAAAAGATGCAAGATAAGTAATTGCAAATTTTGAGCAGTAAAACATGACTAGATAATAGCCTAGGCTAATAATCTAGCAAGCGACATTTATTAAGGGACTGTTAGACATTTTCATGTCAAAACAGAATATGCATTTAAAACAATCTGTCAAGCTATTTTGCAATAGGTTCTTTTCATAATGCTATTGTACAATTGGCAGGTACAATTCTCATTCTATGAGAAGGATGCAACTACCATGAGCGCATTTTGAATCATCTAAGTTAAAATACTTCGACTATTAGTTTGAATGGGTTTATAATTATTTGTCCTTATAACTTGTTTGGTTTATAATTTGAACTGCCCCATATCGGCTATTAGTTTGAATGGGTCAACTAAGGCTGCAACTAACATATTGTTCTGGCATTTACTAAACTGACCCATATCGGCTATTAGTTCGAATATGTCAATTTAGGTTGGGTTTATAAATTGTGTGCTGTTACGAGTTAATGTTTTTTAATGTGACCCATACTACAAAATTGCACGGGTCAGTTTAGTATAATTGTGTGCAGTTACATAATTGACCCGTACTAAAAGTACATTTAATATAGACTTCTAAAGCGGTTTTTTTCTAAACTGACCCATATGAGTTTGCCTATGTAAATGTGCGTGTATTTAAGAACAAATAGTACGGGTATATATATATATATATATATATGATAGATCTATCACCTTTTTGGTTTGGCTATTAGTTTGTTAACAGTTTGTTGATGACTCAATGATATTTATGCTGTTATTTCATTTGCAGAGATGACTATGTTGGAAACTTTTCCGGTATAGTAGGAGTTGTCACCCGACTATCTGAAGTTTTTCAACACTTGCTGGAAGTGAAATATACGTGTAACAAATGCACATCACTTTTGGGTTCTTTTCTTCAAAAGTTGTCTACTGCAGAGGTTGTCGGTCGTTCCTGCTCTCATTGCCAATCAGAAGGGCCATTCACAGTCATTAGGGAGAAGGTGACTTTTATTTTTATCCGGGTTCTCTTAAGTTACATTGTAAAGTAAATCAATGTATATATGCTCACACATTCAGCTCTCCGTGTGACAGACTGTATACAGCAGGTATCAGAAGCTTACCCTTCAAAGCCGTCATTACCTAGTTTCCCCTACTACTGCTCTAATATCCATAGAAGTCATACTTCTTGGAAAGTTGATTGGTTGTGCTCGCCTTGGCCAAGAAATTGTAATTCCTTCCTTATGCCTATCTTTTTTTTCTACAACTATCATATTAGTAAAATCACCTTTTCCCTTTGCAAATATACAAGAGATCACAGGTATCTACACAAAAAACTATGATTTCCCGTTGGCTGCATAACATGAGTTTTCCGCCTACACCAAAGTGTTTGAAGCAAACTATGTTGCAAATAAGCAAGAGCGACTTTTCCCCTATTTGCTTAACGATTCTGTCAAGGAACAAGTTCTGCATATGTCTAAAGACCCGTAGATTAACACGAAGCAGTTCATCAGATATATGGTTTCTTCTAACATTGGAGAAGTAGTTTGTATCTTCGTTGCCGCTGTACATGGAATACCTGACACTCTTGTCCCTGTAAGCTGCTTCTCATCTCTGTACTTGTATGATAAAACATTAATGTTGCCAATATGATATTAATACTGCTCATGGTTAATATTGCTCAACATTAATGCTGCCAATATGAAATTAGTGCTGCATGTTGGTAGTTATTAATGCTGCTTATATATTAGTGCTGCTGGTTCTTTGTTAATACTGCTATTCGGATTAAGGGAAATTATTGCTGCTAATATATATGTTAATACTATTCGAGTATATTAGTGCTGTTAAAGAAGTCTGTGCTATTGCAGTACCTTTGATTGTTATTTTTAAGGTATGCATGTTTGTGTAGTACATTGTGTTGTGGTTGTAGGCATGGTGATGGTGATCGTTGATAGTGGTGTAGGATGACGAGCTCCGCTGATAGAAGAGAGACATGTAGCAGCTTGACATCTTTTTTAAGAAACAAGCAAATAACTATTATTTTATGCAACTACTTAGAATTGTTCATAGATTTTGTTTAGCTCAGAATTCGATTATGTACGATATTACAAATGTATATTTGGTTCAATTATATACATTCGAGTTTTATTTAATTGGAAATTGCTTTTTGTTTTTAATTGATCTGTTATATATATTTATATATATATATATATATATATATATTTATATTTAATGACACAAATTATTAATTTGTTATATATGACTAAAAGATGCACTCACATAACATGGTCACGCTTATCAACATTATTGGTCACTCTTTGTTTAATTTGATGTGTGACTAAATATTATAAAATGCTACACAAACTAAAAATTCATGTGACCATTGGATGAAGAACAGTCGCACAAAATACACATTCATTTGACTTTAAACACCATATGGTCACACTTATTAACACTTTTGGTCACTTTGTGCTTAGTTGTATGTGACTAAACACCCAAAAGAAACATGCTTTATGTGACTAAATATTACAAATGGCCACACAAAAATAAAATTCATGTGGCCATTGGATAAACATTAGTCACACAAAATACATATTTCTTCAATTTAAACACCATATGGTCACACTTATTAACACTTTTGGTCACTTTATGTTTACTTGTATATGACTAAATACCCAAAAAAAAACATGCTTTGTGTGGCTAAATATTACAAAAGGTCACACAAACCTCAAATTCATGTGGCCATTAGATGATTAATAGTCACACAAAATACATATTTCTTTAATTTAAACACCATATGGTCACATTTATTAATACTTTTGGTCACTTTATGCCTAGTTGTATGTGACTAAATACCCAAAATAAACATGTTTGTGTGGCTAAATATTACAAAAGGTCACACAAACATAAAATTCATGTGGCTATTAGATGAACAATAGTCACACAAAATACATATTTCTTTACTTTAAACACCATATGGTCACACATATTAACACTTTTGGCCATTCTATGTTTAATTGTATATGCCTAAATATACAAAAAAACTTGCTTTGTTGGTTGTACATTGTTTACGGTCACTAAATTGTACCTATTTAGTCACACAAAAAACGTGGATATGGACACTAAAGCTTTCTTATGTGCGACTAACTCGAATGCGTAACCGTAGGTGACCTACGGTTGTGCGACCTTTTGTCACACATGAAACTTTTCGCGTGTGTAACTATATGTATATAGTCACACATTTTTTGTGTGACCAATACCACTTTTTGTACTAGTGTCAAATTGTAATCGCTGCATTCATGTGGTCCATTTGTAACGGTCCATTAAACATCATTTAAGTATAAACCACAAACTCAAATACTTATTTGGGTTTTATAAACAGTGTTAATGAGCGGGGATTTTAAAAAGTTAAGTTGGCGGTCTATCTCCCAAAGATGGCACGTGTGGGGTGAGTTAACAAATCAAATGCCAAAAAGGTTCGCTTTGTAACCAAATCGAAATAGATATCGATATGAGCAAACAAGTGAGTTAGTAATTTGACCAACTAAAAGGTCATGTTAGTAAAAGGATTCGTAATATATGAAACAAAAGCAAGGCCAATTTGTGACATGGATCATAAAGTGCTTGAAACAACTGATAGTTAGCATGAAAAACCACCGGATGTGCAAAAATGGATGTCAATCTACAAACTTCGGTTCGAGGATCGAAATCAACACCTCAAGAATTCCTTAACTTGTGGACACCACTTGACCCTAGACGTGAAAAATAAGGAAAGAACGCGCCTGCATTTATTTCAATTTTCCCTACGTGATCACGTAGCAATTGGCTTGAACGTCTTCCTGCAGAATCCATCTCCACATGGAAGGATCTTGCTACCTGATTCCTTGCTCAATTCTTTCCACCGGGAAGGACCGCAAAACTCCGCAATGATATCACGCTGATGTTCCAACAACACATGGATAACTCTTTGATCCAAAGCATGGGACTCGTTTCAAGGACTTACTCCAAAAAGTCACTCATCATGGCACCGACCTTTGGCTCTAAGTTTAAATTTTTTATAACCATGCCAATCCCGTCACAAGACGAACCATTGACCAATCAGATGGTGGTAAGCTTCGTGACCTCATCGCTGAAGAATCCTGGGCAATATTAAAGGACCTCACCCTATTTCGCTAAGCTGGTCAAGGCAATTGTTTTGCCTCAAGATGTCCTGAGTACATCCGACCGCCAACTAATCGAGCTTGAAAATCAAGTCTAACACTTAATGGAAGCTCATCTTGCTCCGACACAACCTACTCAAGTAAATAAAGTCACTACCCTATGTGAAATCTGTAGTGGTCCCCACAATACTCAGTATTGCATGGAAGACCCCAGACAAGCCTTTGTTGAATACGCATCCTCGCGTACCGATGAAGCGGGAGGTAAGTGGTATACTTTCAAGCTCGAGTAAAACAACCTTGGTGACACCTATAATTCGTCATGGAAAAGTCACCCAAACCTTAGGTGGAGACAACCCCAAAATTCCCAAAACAATTTCTCAAACCCACCTAACCGGTTCCAATCCAACGGTTCAATCCGAATCGTTCCTTCAACAACCGTCCTTAAAATTTTAACAATCAATCAAATATAAAAGGACTAGTTTTTGAATTCATGGCATCTCAAGATGCTAGACTGTTTAAGTTTGAAGCCGATTTCAAACGACAAGAAGGTGAGATGACCAACAAGATAGACACTCTCCTGAAAGCCATCACTGATCAAATAACAGACACATTACCTAGTGATACGGTTAAGAACCCAAAGCTGGGGACTCACCCAGTTTCGTCTGCTCGTTCTTACCCAATAATAGACCCGCAATGCTCAACACAAATCCATAGTTCAATTAATGCCATCACAATCCATCCCAAGCAGCCCGAAGAACCCCAAGTTAATGAGCCTGGCGTGGAACAAGAAGAAGGCAACCCCTGAAATACCAACTCTTACACACACCCACAACCTGATCCATTTGCTTCCATTGCCACATAACAAGTACGAAAGCTAAATTCGATGCTTGAATCGCTTGGGTTGGTTCCCCAATCCTCCAATATGAAATTTGTCTGCTCTAAATAGGATGATGATGAGGTAATATTCATCGAGATCATACGAGATGATGGTGAACCCTAAAATGAGGGCCCCAATGAAAGTGAAGGGGCAACAATGGAAGAACCGGTAGTGGAGTACTTCGACACTTCCTAACTAGAGATGAACTAACCTACCATAGGTATATAATGAGTGGCCCGATCCGTTCAATATTTCTAAGGAACCCTATCATCAATCACGGAAGGAATGCCCTACAAAACTTAAATACCATGAAATAATGGACACGTGCATATCAAAAAAGCTTACATTGAACTTAACTCTCCCCTTAATATCATGACCCGAATGACGTACAATTGGATCATGAGGAGAAAACTTGTTCCTAGGGAAAATACAAAATGGAGGAGTTAGTAATTTCACATGAAGGATCAAAGGAATGCACGTCTTCATAGGAAACTTCACTTATATTGTAGACTTCATGATTCTCGAGATATTAGTTCAATTAAAAACCCTAGGATATCGCAAGTAGTACTAGGAGAACCTTTTGTAAAATGTTCAATATGACTCATACCCAACCTAAAGGTGTTGTAAGATTCACTAAAGGACCGATGAAGTTTCCTATAAGATGCCCCATAAGATAGAACAATACAACTCATTATCGAATTTAGAAAAAGAGCATACCAAATTAGTCTATCTTAGGAACGATGAAGATTAGAGAAGAGGGGTAGATTACATAATGAGAAAGATACTAGGATTTTATAAAGAATGCCTAGAGCTTGGACCCGAATACCAACTGAATGGATGATGAAGGAGAAGTCACGTAAGGACGTGTGACTTCGAGTCTAGCTACAAGACTCATTAATAAAGAAAAGTGCTTCTTGGGAGGCAACCTAATTACTTTTCTTTCCCTCAATTAAGGAAAGTTCATGTGTGTTTTTTAATATTTACCATTTATTATTATATGTTTGAACAAACTTGTAATCATGCTTTGTATATATCTTTAACCTCGTCTTTAATTTCAATTAAAGTATTTTGAAACCAATAAGTATAGGGAATTTAATCCGGCTTGTAAGCCAAAATCCCCAAACATGTTAAATGATCTGTGCTAATTAAATTCGCATGCAATTTCTGAGTCATATGATTGAATAGTTAAATCTCAGGTTTTAGGCAGCCAATATGTACAATAACTAACTTATGAATCAGTGTAGTAAATTTTTCATCAAAAACAAAAATTTCATTTTCACAGACATGTGGAGTTGCGTCACAATAACAACATGACAACCGTCACCACAACACCTGTGACGGGGTCACCACCACCCTAAAGGCGTCAAACGCCCAGGTCGAGAAAACTTAAAGTTTTTAATTATTTTTGAAAATAAATCTTGCATAACATTAAATATATTTATCTTTTTGTTATAAACTTGCAAATACCTAATGAGTTTAACAATTCTTTCATCCTATCTATCGAGTCAAACCCTAAATTCACATTGTATATTGGTAAATCGCACATTTTAACTTGGTATAGTTGTCTTTGTCTTTGATTACAGGTGATATTTGATGAGAGAAAGCTTAGAAGTTCTTAGGAAGTTTCATTGGATGATTCTCGGAGGACGATTTAACCAGTTATCGCATGTTTCTTCTCCATTATTGAGTAAACCATGGGAGTACTAGTTCTTTTCCTTGTTTTTCTATTTCCCTTTAATTTCGTTTAAATATGGTTACTTTTAGAGAACATTTTGGGGAAATGCAACTTAAGCGTTGGGGAAAATAACCTTAATAAACTATTCTTCTTTCATTTAGCCAATTTGCGTTGTCCTTAAAAATTTATGGGTAATAAATCAAACATAGCATAAGAGGTAAATTTTAACCCAAATTTTAAATTTTTTTATGACACATACCGACTAAAACCAAGTATTATTAGCGTCTTATGGATGGGAATTTATATTACTAGCACAAAAACCCTCAAAATTCAACACCCACAATCTGAGGTTCTGTAACACCCCCATTTTTTCAAATATAGCAGCGGAAGCTAATCTGGGGTATTACATCTCATAGTACAAACAGTCCATAATATAAGAAAAACGACTCAAAAGAGACTTTTTGGAAAAATTTAGTATCATTCATTTATTTCATTCATAGTTATTTACAAAAGAGGCCACCCCAAAATCTAAAACATTAAGTTTTGAATGATAATCGTTTTAGCCATCTTTCAAGTTGCGCCACTCCGTCCATAAGTGCCAATTAACAAAGTTAAACATGCTAAAAAAGTTAACAACCACGGTTGAGTGAAATTCATAGGTTTAATAAACAGTTTGAGTACAAGTTTAGTAATAGGTTATGTTGTTATACACCCATAGTTTGTAAAACATTATTATTGCTCTAAGCTCATGACACCAAAGCCTTGGGATAATTAATAATCACAAGTAATTGCCCCAATGGGTGCCTGATAAGTGTAGAATACACATATCCGTTTGTACCTAAAATAACCCAATTAAACCCAAAACAGACCAAAAATGGCAAAAATATGCTTGCATTTATGTTTTGTGTGTGCAGGTATGGATAAATCAAAAATGATAAGAAAACAGTCAAAAACGAGCATGCACGGACACGAGAATCAGAAGAGTACAAAAGAAGCCAAGATCCAACGCCGAAAGCCATAATGGTCAAGCCTCAGTCAAATTTCAGTCACATTGGTCACAAAATTCAACAAGTCCTACAATATCCATTTTAGCCCTCAAAGTTTCACAAAAGTCCAAAAATAGCCCCTCACCTCTAATTGGGCCTTACCCGGATCCAATAAGCCCAAATCCTAACCCATTTCCTTTTATAACAACCACGAGGGCCAGTTTTGCAATTTTTGAAAGATTGTTTATAACTAGAAATGGAATAAACAAAGACAAGGGCTGAAGTTGCTATTTCCCAAAGTTCAAACGAGTTTTTACCCATTTCAGTTATAAAAAAAGGGAGGTAAATCCTTCACTGTTCATCATCTACCCCCAATGTGCCCTGGCATCAAACAAGGGGTTTTTCAAATTAGAGGTACAAAGGACAATTTAGGTGCCGTCCAATACTCTTGGCAGTAAAAATGGCACTCACCCACTCTTATTGGTCCATTTCCCAAAAAGGAATGAAATGCCACGTGTTGAGAGTAAAAAGCACGAAGTAAAGAAAGAAAATTGCTCTTGTTTTTCTCACAAGACGAACACAAAGCTGTCCCACGCTCAGGAATGACAGGCTGGCAATCCTCAAGTGTCCACAAATTGATCAAACGCCACAATAGAAGCTCAAATGATTAAAAATGATGGTTGAGATTTGAAAGTTTTGGAGAGCTAGGCAAAGGGGCCTAGTAATCTTCCCCTAGTTGAGTATAAATAGAGTCCTTACCACACACACACACACTATCGAGGTTTTTGGTAGTTTTTAGTCTAGCTTAATTTCGTATTTTCCTTAAATGTAATTTTTCTTTAAATATTTTGTAATCTCCTTTTTAAATGTAATCAGTTACTTTCATTAATGAAATTTAGTTTAAGTAATTCATAAGCTCTCTTTTCTTTATATTCAAAAAGCTCTCTTAATTAGCCAAATTGTCTCAATAAGCAAATAAGCTCATTTAAAGCTCTTTTAGAAGTCTATAAGCTGAAATAAGAGCTTTTCAATTCAATTTTAAGATTAATATTGAATTGAAATAAGCTCTATTTCAGCTTATAGACTAAAAGAGCTTTAAATGAGCTTATTTGCTTATTGAGACAATTTGGCTAATTAAGAGAGCTTTTTGAATATAAAGAAAAGAGAGCTTATGAATTACTTAAACTAAATTTCATTATGAAATAACTGATTACATTTAAAAAGGAGATTACAAAAATATTTAAAGAAAAATTACATTTAAGGAAAATACGAAATTAAGCTAGACTAAAAACTACCAAAAACCTCGATAGTGTGTGTGTGTGAGGTAAGGCTCTAATTATAGCCAACTAGGGAAGATTCTAGCCCTCTTGCCTTGCTCTCCAAACTTTCAATCTCAACCAATCATTTCTTCAATCATTTGAGCTTCTATTGTGGCCGTTTGATCAATTTGTGGACACCTGAGGATTGCCAGCCTGTCATTCCTTGACGTGACAGCTTGTGCTTCCTTTGTGAGGAAAACAAGAGCAATTTTCTTCTTTACTTGTGCTTTTCTCTCAACAACGTGGCATTCTTCCTTTGGGATTGGACCAAATCCAGAAGGGGATTGACATTTCTTCTCTGCCGAATGATACTTGGACACCTAAATAGTCCCTTTGTAAACCCTCTAATTTTGAAACCCTTTGTTTTGAGCCAAGGGCACATTCTGGGAATAAGATGAACATGAATGGGAAATTACCTCCCCTTTTTTATAACTGAAATGTGTAAAAACTCGCGTTTGAACTTGGAAATAGCAAACTTCTCCCTTGACTTTGTTTATTCCATGTCTATAATGAAACAATCTTTCAAAAAATTGCAAACTGCCCTCGTGGTTGTTATAAATGGAAATGGGTTAGGATTTGTGCTAATTAGATTCCGGAAGGCCCAATTAAGGTGAGGGGAGATTTTTGGACATTTTGTGAAACTTGATGGCTAAATGGAATATTGTAGGACTTGATGACTTTTGTTGACCAATTGATTGACAGAATTTGACTGAGGCTTGACATTTACTGGCCTTCGGCTTTGGATCATTGGCTTCTTTTTGGTACTCTTTCTGATTCTCGGTGTCCGTGCATGCTCGTTTTTTGACTGTTTCTTACATTTTTGATTTATCCATATAGCCACACAAAACTTAAATGCAAGCATATTTTTTCCCATTTTTTGGGCTGTTTTGGGTTTAAATTTTTGGTTTATTTTTTTATTTTAGGTACAAACGGATATGTGTATTCTACACTTATCAGCACCCATTGGGGCAATTACTTGTGATTATTAATTATCCCAAGGCTTTGGTGTCATGAGCTTAGAGCAATAATAATGTTTTACAAACTATGGGTGTATAACAACATAACCTATTACTAAACTTGTACTCAAACTGTTTATTAAACCTATGAATTTCACTCAACCTTTGTGTTAACTTTTTAGCATGTTTAACTTAGGTAATTGAGCAACTTATGGCACGGAGTGGCGCACACTTGAAGATGGCTAAAACTATTATCATTCAAACTTTATGTTTCTAGATTTTGGGACCTCCTTTTGTAAAACTCTGATGAATAAATGAATGATAACTAAATTTTTCCAAAACGTCTCTTTTGAGTCGTTTTCTATGATTATGACTGTTGTACTATGAAGTAATACCCCAGATTAGCTTCCGCTGCTATATTTGACAAAATGGGGGTGTTACAGAACCTCAGATTGTGGGTGTGGAATTTTGAGGGTTTTTGTGCTAGTAATATAAATTCCCATCCATAAGACGCTAATAATACTTGGTTTTAGTCGGTATGTGTCATAAAAAAATTTAAATTTGGGTTAAAATTACCTCTTATGCTATGTTTTGATATATTACCCATAATTTTAAGGACAACGCAAATGGCAAATGAAAGAATAGTTTATAAGGCTTATTTTCCCCAACGCTTAAGTTGAACATTGTCCCCAATGTTCTCTAAAAGTACCCGTTAAAACAGATAAAGGGAAAAGAAAACAAGGAAAAGAAACTAGTACTCCATGGTTTACTCAATAATGGAGAAGAAACATGCGATAACTGTTAAATCGTCCTCCGAGAATCATCCAATGAAACTTCCTAAGAACTTCCAAGCTTCTTCTCATCAAATATAACCTGTAATCAAAGACAAAGACAACTATACCAAGCATAAAATGTGCGATTTACCATATACAATGTGAATTTAGGTTGACATCGATAGAAAGGGAAGAAAGAATGTGTTAACTCATGCGTATTTGCCAAGTTTAATAACAAAAAGATAAATATATTTAATGTTATGCAAGATTTATTTTCAAAAATAATTAAAAACTTTAAGTTTTCTCGACCTGGGCGTTTGACGCCTTTAGGGTGGTGGTGACCCCGTCACAGGTGTTGTGGTGACGGTGTCATGTGTTAATCGTGACGCCATCTCCACAGTCTGTGAAAATGAAATTTTTGTTTTTGATGAAAAATTTCCTACACTTGATTCCATAAGTTAGTTCTTGTACAAATGGCTGCATAAAACCTGAGATTTAACAATTCAATCATATGACTCGAAACTGACGCGAATTAATCTAGACAGATCATTTAACATGTTTGAATTTGGCTTAAAATCCGGATAAATTCCCCTACACTTATTGTTTACAAAATACCTTTGATTGAAATTAAGACTAAGTTAAAGACAATACAAAGCATGATTACAAGATAGTTCAAACATAATAAAATAAACGATAAAGAATTAAAACACACATGACACTCCTAATTGCGGGAAAAGTAAATTAGGTTGCCTCTCAAGAAGCACTTTTCTTTATTAATGAGTCTTGTAGCTAGACTCGAAGTCACACGTCCTTACGTGACTTCTCCTTCATCATCCATTCAGTTGGTATTCGGGTCCAAGCTCTAGGCATTCTTTATAAAATCCTAGTATCTTACCTCCATTAGTTAATCTACCCCTCTTCTCTAATCTTCATCGTTCCTAAGATAGACTAATTTGGTATGCTCTTTTTCTAAATTCGATAATGAGTTGTATTGTTCTATCTTATGGGGCATCTTATAGGAAACTTCATCGGTCCTTTAGTAAATCTTACAACACCTTCAGGTGGGTCATGAGTCATATTGAACATTTCTACAAAAGGTCTCCCTAGTACTACTTGCGATAACCTAGGGTCTATAATTGAACTAATATCCTCGAGAATCATGAAGTCTACAATATAAGTGAAGTTTCCTATGAAGACGTGCATTCCTTTGATCCTTCCTGTGAAATTACTAACTCCTCCATTTGTATTTTCCCTAGGAACAAGTTTTCTCCTCATGATCCAATTGTACGTCATTCGGGTCATGATATTAAGGGGAGAGTTAAGTTCAATGTAAGCTTTTTTGATATGCACGTGTCCATTATTTCATGGTATCTTAAGGTTGTAGGGGCATCCTTCCGTGATGATAGGGTTCCTTAGAAATATTGAACGGATCGGGCCACTCATTATATACCTATGGTAGGTTAGTTCATCTCTAGTTAGGAAGTGTCGAAGTACTCCACTACCGGTTCTTCCATTGTTGCCCCTTCACTTTCATTGGGGCCCTCATTTTAGGGTTCACCATCATCTCGTATGATCTCGATGAATATTACCTCATCATCATCCTATTTAGAGCAGACAAATTTCATATTGGAGGATTGGGGAACCAACCCAAGCGATTCAAGCATCGAATTTTTATGCTTTCCGTACTTGTATGTGGCAATGAAGCAAAATGGATCCAGGTTTGTGGTGTGGTAAGAGTTTGTAATTTCAGGGTGGCCCTTCTTCTTGTTCCACCCAGGCTCATTAACTTGGGGTCTTCGGGCTGCTTGGATGGATTGAGATGGTATTAATTGGAACTATGAATTTGGGTTGAGCATTGCGGGCAATTAATTGGGTAAAACGACAACAAACTGGGTGAGTCCCCAGCTTTGGGTTCTTAACCGTATCACTAGGTAATGTGTCTGTTTATTTTTTTTTTTTTTTTTTGATCAGTGATGGCTTTCAGGAGAGTGTCTATCTTGTTGGTCATCTCACCTTCTTGTCGTTTGAAATCGGCTTCAAACTTAAACAGTCTAGCATCTTGAGATGCCATGAATTCAAAAACTAGTCCTTTTATATTTGATTGATTGTTAAAATTTTAAGGACGGTTGTTGAAGAACATTCGATTGAACCATGGATTGTAACCTGGTTTAGTGGGTTTTGAGATATGTTTTGGGAAATTTGGGTTGTCTCCACCTAAGTTTGGGTGACTTTTCCATGACGAATTATAGGTGTCACCAAGGTTGTTTTGCTCGGGCTTGAAAGTATACCACTTACCTCCCGCTTCATCGGTACGCGAGGATGCGTATTCAACAAAGGCTTGTCTGGGGTCTTCCATGCAATACTGAGTATTGTGGGGACCACTACAGATTTCACATAGGGTAGTGACTTTATTTATTAGTGGTATGTTTGTCGGAGCCAAGATGACTTTCATAGTGTTAGACTTGATTTTCAAGCTCGATTAGATGGCGGTCGGATGTACTTAGGACATCTTGAGGCAAAACAATTGCCTTGACCAGCTTAGCAAAATAGGGTGAGGTCCTTTAATTTAATCCACCTGATACCTTCACGAAGAGGTCACGAAGCTTACACCATCTGATATGGTCAATGGTTCTTCTTGGACGGATGCATGGTTATAAAAAATTTAAACTTAGAGCCAAAGGTCGGTGCCATGATGAGTGACTTTTTGGAGTAAGTCCTTGAAACGAGTCCATGCTTTGGATAAAGATTATCCATGATGTTGTTGGAACATCAGGATATCGTTGCGGAGTTTTGCGGTCCTTCCCGGTGGAAAGAATTGAGCAAGGAATCAGGTAGCAAGATCCTTCCATGTGGAGATGGATTCTGCAGGAAGACGTTCAAGCCAATTGCTACGTGATCACGTAGGGAAAATTGAAATAAATGCAGGCGCGTTCTTTCCTTATTTTCACCGTCAAGGTCAAGTGAGTCCACAAGTTTAAGGAAATCCTTGAGGTGTTGATTTCGATCCTCGAACCGAAGTTTGTAGAATGACCATCCGTTTTGCACCATCCGGATGGTGTCAGATCGAAGAGGTACCACGTTGTTCCCTACGAGGAGCTCGATGGTATTCCTGTAGCCCTCGTGGCTTGGTTTGGAGTAATCTCCTAGATTACAGATAGGACTCTCGTCTCCCATGGTGGTTGACGAGAATGGGTTACGAAACAAATAGCACAAAGAAAAAATAGACTACAAGAACGCTAATATGTGGAATTAAATTCTCACTTAAAAGGATTCAAGCGAGTAGAACTAAGCTAAACTATGATCAAAACCTAACTATTCCCCAGGCGGCGGTGCCAAAAACTTGATGTGCGGTCGTCGTAGGACTTCTACAAGAAGTTTTACAACTCCCCAGGCAGAGCACCTGATCGTTGTAGTACCCTAGTATAAAAAGTGGTATTGGTCACACCAAAAATGTATGACTATATACATATAGTCACACACGCGAAAAGTTTCGTGTGTGACAAAAGGTCGCGCGGCCGTAGGTCACCTACGGTCACGCATTCGAGTTAGTCACACATAAGAAAGCTTTAGTGTCCGTATCCACGTTTTTTGTGTGACTAAATAGGTATAATTTAGTGACTGTAAACAATGTACAACCAACAAAGCATGTTTTTTTGTATATTTAGTTAACATACAATTAAATAAAGATGCCAAAAAGTGTTAATAATTGACCATATGGTGTATTATAGTAGAAATTTGTATTTGTGTGACTATTGTTCATCTAATTGCCACATGAATTTTATTATGTGTGCCTTTTTGTAATAATTTAGACCACACAAAGCATGTTTGTTTGGGTATTAGTCCCATACAACTAGCAAAAAGTGACCAAAAGTGTTAATAATTGACCATATGGTGTTAAAGTGAAAAGATGTGTATTTTGTGTGACATTAATCATCCAATGGCATGAATTTTGAAGTTTGTATGACCTTTTGTAATATTTAGCCACACAAAGCATATTTTTTTGGGTATTTAGTCACATACAACTAAGCATAAAGTGACCAAAAGTTTAAGATGAAGTGTGACTAATGTTCATCTAATGGCCACATGATCTTTATGTTTATGTGGCCTTTGCTATGATTTAGTCACACAAAGCATGTTTTTTGTGGGGATTCAGTCACATACAAGTAACCAAAAAATAGTGTGCCAAAAACGTTAAAATGTGACCATTATGCTTTGTAAACTCAATTAAATATTTATTTTGTGTGACTATTGTTCCCCCAATGGCCATATGAATTTTATAATATGGAAGTGTGGGGAATCGAACCCCGTACCTCTCGCATGCAATGCGAGCGCTCTACCATGTGAGCTACACTCCCAAAATGTAATCAGTATACATGTGTTTTCAATAGAGAAACTTGCTACTCAAAAATAATAAGAAGCTTAATGCTCTTAATTTATACTTGAAACACTGTACAAAGTATCTGATGTGTCCTGTGAATTGTTATTGAAGTTCGGCTATTGCTGTCATCTCATCCAAATATAAAAGATCTTACCCAACGAATACCAAGAGTCTAAAATATAGCTGCAACAGCAAAAACAAACATGAACCGGAAGATTAAGCATCACAAAATACTAAACTTAAAATAATCTTTATGCGAAGTTATTGTCTAGTGGGATAAATTGCACCAGATATTATGTATAACTAAGATGAAATGTCCTTAATCATAATCGTAATCTAGGATTTGATGCAAGATATTATGTGAAGAAGTTTTCCTAAAATGCATACCTTGACGACTTTCCTGAAGAATGATCCATCCAAAGAAAATCATGATAAGGGGGGCCTTCAAAAACGACGATAAAGATATCAACCAAGAAATTCATACACAGATATACATTTGTTTATATCACTTAGGTTGATGAAATGGCCTATATATCCACGAAAGGCAGTAGTATAATGTTGAATGGCCGCGAACATACTAATTTTCAAAGGCAGCACTAATTTTCAAGGAGCAGTACAAAGACAACACTAATTTTCAAGGATCAGTACTAATGTTGTATTGGCAGCGAGCAGTACTAATTTTCAAAGGCTGTGACTTGAAGGTTCTCATAAAAAAATGCATGTACTGTATCCATGTTTAATGCAAAGTGTAGAACCAAATAGTATTATCATTCTTGTATTCAAACAGTATTAACTACGAAGGCAACACTAATTTCTTGGCAGCATAAACATATGAATTCTTTGAAGGCCAATATTATATTAATATCACGAATAGCAGTATTAATATAAATTTATACCTTCCAAGTATATACACGCCATACCATTCTTAGTAAAAGCATGCCTGAATCTGAAGACCGCCAATGCACGCCTAAATTTGAAGACCGCCAATGCACGCAGTATTAATATAAACTTATACATACCTGAATCTGAAGACCGCCAATGCCTGAATCTGGATCACCACGAACATCCTGTGACCACAAACTATTAAAAGACCTATGAATTTTTATAAATATCAATTACAGGAGTGTATTTTGAGCTATTTAATGGGTTAAAGAAATCCATTTATTTCATCAAGAGATGTAATACATGTAATAGTTGTGTTAACCTTTATAGTATAAGGTGAATTATATTCAATGCCAAAAAAATCTTACTGTTGCACAGCTCTGGGGAACTTGTAGCTCTCCTTATTCTTTCTTTCCATATCAGAATCCAAAATGAACCTGGTGTTTTGTTGAGGTACAATTAAGATGCACATTAACGTCACAATTCTCCATTAGTCTCTTTAGCATCCATCACAGTCTTTATAAAAAGCACATTAACCCCGTAATTTGCCATTAGTCTCTTAGCATCCATCAGTCAGCTGATGCCTTCAAAATTAATCTACACAGACCAATATAATATCATAGTTAGAATAAGATATAGTGATATACTAGTATAATTTTTAAGTCAGGTCATACGGGTATTTTTTTAACACAGGTTAGATTCACTTGTAAGAGGGCTATTTGGTACTTTACTACCACTTGTTAGACTCAAGCTTTCCTTTGGGGCTAGAGTGATACCATTCCTTTCACATGATGGTTTTAGAATGTGAAGTTTTCCACCAGCGGATGATGCTTTGCTGATATCTGGTTTGCTGATATCTGGTTTGACAGAGACGGGTCGATGAGAGAGCGAGTGGTTCAAATGTGAGAACTCTAATGCGGCAACTTCCTGACCTTTAGCTTTGTCTTATCAGATAAGTTTAAAGCCTAAAAAATCAAAATTAAACAGTCAACCATTCAAACATGCAAGGAAGATCTTTACATAACTGATAAAAATAAAAAGCCTCTCAAATCCAAGTACTTTATTAATTGAATCTCATCAATGTGACTAACCAATATATAACATATTCATTTCACCCTATCATGGGCATCACGCCCATGTACATAACGAATTATAATACACTTCAGTGACTTTCTACCCATGTAACCCGTTAGACCAGTTAAGAATAATACTGCAACCCCAATCAGAATGAATGGATATAGAGCTCCACCTCTGTATTTCAATTGAAACCATTTGATGTGTATTTTAATTTATCAACTTGAAGGCGTTACTAGTTTGGTTATTTATCACTCACATACTTACCTTCTTTGCTTCTAATTTCCTCCGCTGCAAGAACTCTAATACTGATGGCACTTCTGAGCTACTTGCCAAAATTGCCTGCAATTATTGGAGATAAAATAAAAGCCACAGATTAAACACAACACAACAACCTGCCATCATAGTAAAACCAAAGCAATTTTTCATCTTCCTTTTTCATTTATTCTATTTGAAGTGCTAAATAGATTACAAAACATATTAGGTACAAATATAATCCAGATCCAGCCGAATCCACCTGTTTTAATAATAAAAATTCACAAATGGACGAGTTTCACTGACAGATAAGACAATGAACAATATAAACCTCATTCATAATTCCATTAAAGAGAAAACAAGTCCAAATGGCCCAAAACATTCATAGATCACATTAGGCTTTCAGAATAATACCTGCAATAACTTATAAAATCACTTAAGCCATGACACACATGTTATTTATTGCTTTGCATCATCAGTTAACATAAAACTAATAAAAATCCACCACACCTATTGCTTTGTTGTATTAACGCTCTGACGATGTTATTTTCATTAGCCTTGTTATAGATATGCCAATTCTATACATAACATAAGGTATTATACATGGTGTTTGGCAATCTTATCTTAGATCGTCACAACTCAAGCATCAAGAGAGACCAAATCAAGCCACTTATGTAAGCCAATATTAGTAAAAAACATAAACTACACCATGATAGCAAAGTCACAAAAAGGAAGCCGTGTGATTTTCAAGTTAAAAGAATGTATGTACGGTTTTGTCTCTATATAAGCATGTTCAGAAGCAAAACCAAACCCCATAAATAAGCTTTAAGCCGCTTAAAACGCAATCCCAAACATCACCTATACATGTTTATTCAATAAGCAACATCATACATCCCTTTAAAAAGCCGCAAATTGTAACTACATCCCAACACTAACCTAAATATGAGAGTTTAAAATAAAGACAACTTCAAACACAATTTATAATTTTTTTTGAGAAGGCAACAAATTTATAGAACCAAAACAAGAGTACAAATGATACAATACAAGGCATCTCCCCCACCAACCAACTAATCAATCTAAGTAAAAGTGAGAAGGACCAACAAAACAAACCTAACTAATCAACCTAAAGACGCATAATGAAACAAAATGATAAAGAACAAAGACTACAACAAGCCAAGAATGGAACCAAAATTATCCAAAAAAGAAAAAGCCTTCCATGAACCGGGTAAGTAACAGTCTGACATGACCAACCAAAATTATCAAACACAACTTATAATAATAATATGTATAAAAAGAAGGATTGTTAAGCTTATGCAATCACTCTGAGTTTGACATAAACAATTTATCAAGCACTGCTTATTCCATTAAATAAAAAACTCATAAATTAATTATTAAGAAATGTAGAAACACAATCAACCATTATGTTAAAATCGTATCTCAAACAGTCACAAAGAGCAAAATGATAGGAAATAAATAAATATAAATTTAAAAGAAAAAAGATGTGAATTAGGAATAACCTGAATAAGAGAAATTAACTTGAAAAATGGTGTTGGTAAATGGAAGAAATTACGGGATGAGGAGAACGACTGTGTGAAAACCAGTTAGGGTTATGGGATGTTATTGGTAAAGGAATGTTGTGTGAAATGTTGAATGAAAGGCTACAGAAGCGGGGTTGAATATTTATTTTGGTAAAGAAGCGGGTTTATGATTTTTTGGGGAAAGAGGAGCTGAGCCTTAGAAACACAAACGTGAGATTGAAAATTCAAAAACATTTGGTGTTTAAGAATAAACCTTTTTGTATGTCCTATGGTTTAGGTGTCCATAAATGACATATTGGTCAACTGTTCAGTGTTGACATATATTTTGTCACATTAAAATTATATCGTGACTAATTGCTACAAACTTACTCTTCAGTTGTCACACTTTCAAATTCATAATATGGCTAAATAATCACAAAAAACTAGCAGGCACATTTAAAAATGTATGAACAACTTGACTATAAATTTTAACCACTACATAATACTGTTCATGTGAACTCATATATAGAGTTTTTATTATTATGGGGGGGTATTGCCCCCCCCACTTACTCAGAAGAGAGTCAATATGTGACATATATTTGGTCACATATGTATATATAAATAGTGTGACTTAATAGATTCAACTTATTTGTATCGTGTCACCTCTCAAGTTTAAATAAGTGTGACTAAATAATCAACAAAAAATTACCAGTTACCTCTAGTCACATAAATATTCAAATTAAATAAATGTGTGATAATAGAAATTCTGAAATGAGCCCTCACTCAAAATTGAAGTTCAAATGTGGCTGTTTATTTTATCCTGGTACATTTAGTCACATAAATATCTGACTGTGTGGCCATTCAAAAAATAGCATGTGTGACGAAATCCAGTTTTTTGTACCAGTGGTAGTAGTATAGGCAAGACTCGGGGTTGCTATCGTTTACTCGAGGAATAAGTTAGGAAGGCTTGATCACGGTCTATCAGAGTTCTAAGGGTTGAGAGAAGATTATTTTTGTATTTTTATATTTTTATGGAAAGCAAGTAAATCATATAATTGGAGAGGTGGTTTGGTTTAGCTATTAACTAAATATAAAGCTACGCTAATTGGTGATAACAATAAGATAAAAGATTGTTTATTTAATCATGTATTACTCCCTAGATTGCTTCTCCTTGTTGTTGCTTGTCCAACCTTGTGATGATCTGTGTAACTATTTCCTAAGTCATGAACGAATTACACGAACCCGCCGTCTACTTAGTATGCAGCTAGAGCAACGCACATGCAAGGTAGTATGAAGACTATTACACGACCCCTAGGAGTTCACTAAGTGCATGTGAAATATGTTAAAAGTGGATCAAACATATTAGGGGGCATGGTAGTATAAAGACTGTTACCTGATGGTATCCTTTCTACACAATCACGTTTCCCTAAACATATCAACAGCGATACAGGCAAAAGTTGGTTTTCTATGACCTAATGTGCACATCCATCACAAGAAGTAACACCACTAAGATCTACATTCTAGGTTTCATACAATCATAAATAAACATAATAGAAGGTTTAGCTAAGCATGTTAAAGATAAAGCAAGAGCATAGATAGATCAAACAACACATAGACATATTAAATGATTAAATAAACCTTACTTGATTAAAACATGAGTTGGAGGAAGTACAATAGGATTTTTAGGCCCTAAAATTGACCCTAACAGCTGCTAAACGAACTAGGGTTCGTACCCTCTTTTTATATCAAAGTTCATACTCAAAACCCTAAATTCGGGTTTGTATATATAGGAAAATCGTTGTGACGGCATCGCATTTTAATCGTGACACCGTCATGAAAGAGAATAATCTAGATAATAGGTTGGGTCGTATGCTCTGACCCACTCAGGAAATCATGTGACGCCGTCTTGATCTTCGTGGCGACGGCGTCACGTTGTATCTGTGACACCGTCTCCAGCCAATGTAGAGAAATTCTTGATCAATGTTGGTGTAGGTCCGTAGTCTTGTCTGTTTCTTCTCCAAATGAGTCCAAGTCATGTGTAATTCTTCCAAATGCCTTCCAAATGAGAAATACCTGAAAAGAAATCTTGCTCGACAGAAGGGAGAAAAGAAGAACAGGTAGGAAAAATTTTGTCGTTGTATAAAAAGGAGTGTGTGTGTGTGTGTGTGTGTGTGTGTGTTTAACCGGCTTATATAACAAAAGAAAAAAAGGGTGTTGGTTCGGTTATATACAAAAATGAAGTGGGCTTGGACTAGTAATTGAATGGAAAGTTTATAAAAGAATGTCAGCTAAAAAATGGTATAATTATGTGTGTGGGCTTGGCTGCCGAAAATCCAAAGAAAAGAGGGAAAGGGGCTCCGGCCCAATTTTTGTTAAACGTTACACTTCTTAAAACTCGGTCCTAAAAATTTACCCGACCCGCTAAATTTTTATAAAAACAAAATTTTAAATTCGGTTCGGCCTGACACGAATAAAAAGTGAAAAATAATTAAAATAAATTAAATGAGCTCTCATGGCTAAAATACGACATTTGTTGATTTCTCGATCGATGAAACGGATATATATCCAAAGCTCGACTCGCGAATATTTAAAACGATGATTTTTACTAAATCAACTAACACTAATAAAATAAATTCTATAAAATTAAAAGAAAATAGAATTTATAGGCTCCGAATAAATAGCGACAAGAAATATGAGTTGCATCAAAACCAAGCGTTAAATGCTAAGAGAAATGTAACCACATAAAAGTGACTCCATAATTAATTAAGAAAGTCAAATATGATACGTTTGCTTTCGGTTACTGACCTCAAAATTGACGGATGTCACATCTGGCCTTGTTGATCCATGCTTAGCTTTTACTAATTTTCACAGGGTTTCCAAATCTTCCCTGTCAAAGCTTTTGAGCATATGACTGAAGATTAAGTACATCTTTGAACTTCCATCAGCCCTGATTATTTGGTAATAGGTCTTCCTCCCTTCTTTATAGATCTGGTAGTCAACAATGGTTGGAGGCTTAGTTGCCAAAGGAATATCATCAATTGATACTTCCTCTTTATCAGAAACAACTTCTATTAGTCTTTGAAGCTCTGATGTTTCTTTATCCTCATCCACCTTTTGCCTCTTAATACTTTCTTGTTCTAGCTCAGAGCCTTCTCTCTTTGAACTGCTCTCTTGTGTTATCTCTGCTTCAGCTCTTACTTTACTTCCTTCCACCAATTCTGTATCCATATCTACAAATGTGTTTACCTTCTTCATAGCTTTATCAAATAACTTCTGAATATCATCAAAGCTTTAGTTCTGCAACTGATAGTGCTTGTATCCAGCCATGTTTTTTAGATAAGTAGACATTGTATTTCTCTTTTGAGCTTTAGTTGGTGGTTTGTTCCTCGTTTCTTGAGCTCTGATTACTGCAAAGTGTATCTTTCTTTCTTTTAAGAGTTGTACAAACAACTTGGACTTCTCTTCAATACTCAACTCCTATTATTTCTTCTGCTTGCATTTGTTAAGCCATTTAATAATCCTCTACCTTGACTCTTTGCATGAGTACTCAACCTAATCCTTGATTCGACGCGTCGCAGTAAACTACAAACTCTTTGGATCCATCAGGAAATGAAAATATTGGTGTATCACAAATTCCCCTTCAACATCTAAAAAGCTTCCTCTTGT
>BQNB010021264.1:32500-62249 GCA_026074375.1 Tanacetum coccineum | reverse complement strand
TTTTTTTTTTTTTTTTTTTTTTTTTATTTTTTTTTTTTTTTTTTTTTTTTTTTTTTTTTTTTTTTTTGTTTTTTTTTTTTTAATTAGCAAAAACTTTAATTCCAATCATGACAAAAACATAATCTTAACCTTGATTAAAGTATGTATAATACGCCTTGAATTCTTCTCTAATACTTCAAAACATCAATAAACCCTTATACTTGATCTTGGTAATTTTCTTTACATGATCATGTGAAGAATTCTAGTGATAAGGATAACTATGATCATTTTTCCTCTTTTTTTTCCTATGATAGGCACGACACAAACAACACATATACACGCGTGTTGTTGTGGTTATATTTCTGGATTGATAAGGCTTATCTAAGCCCAAGAGTATAATAGTAATTTCCGCTTCTAAATATAACTTTACACTTGTGGCATGAATGGTCTCTCAAGTTCTTTTCTTTAATACGTGGGCCACATAATATTTTATAAAACCATTTACTTGATATTTATACTTATAGTATGACTAACCAATCATGTAAAACATTCAAACTTATAAAGTCGTAGTCAAACTTACGCAATGGTATTCTGGTAATAAAATACCTAAAACCCGATTTTTGGGTGTTACAGAACTTTTATAAAATGTTCTATGCACATTTTGATGGCGTGTCATATCTGAAAATATGACACGTGACGCTATTTATAACGTGTCACGTTATCAAAGTATGCAGGTTTAAACGCCTTATGTAAGTTTGTTACGCTTACACAACCTTTTCACCATAATTCACGTACTAAAACGAGAAAATAAAAAAAATTCGTGTTATTGTACGACTAAACCTAAAATGGAATATAACTAATGTCATACTATTTCAACTTATTTGTCGTCTCAGTGTCTCAAATTAGTCATGTCAGTTTAGTTATCTAAGTAAAGAGAGTAACTTATATGCTTGAGTTTTGAAAATATCTAAGACAATACGTTATGAGCAGTTGAAATCTCATGCATGTGTACGGGATTACGGGATAAGGTTTCAAGAAATTATAAGCCACATGCAACATTTATGTTCTATGAAACAACTTGCACAATAACAAATAAAATGAAAGGAAAATATGGCGCATCGTCTAAATATAGATCATTGGTATATCGCGGTACTGATATAGCTTCTTTTAAATAATTATTCTTTTACATAATTATCGCGGTACTGATAATATATCCTCATCGAATTTAGGAATGAGCATTAATTAAATTAAATGCTCTTTTAAATAATTATTCAACTTAATTGACAAGTGGGAGCTCAAAACGTTACGTGGCATTTAGGTAGCACGTACTTGATGACTTGCTGAATTATTTGCCACGGAGTAAACAAATTGAGAGTTATTTTTTATACAAAATGATGACGTATAGTATGAATCGATCCGGCCCACACACATTATTATGAGCTTGGTGGCTAATACTGGACCTCCGACCCAGCACCACGGTCACAGCTACTTGGGCCAGCGGGTTGCGGCTACCGGTACGCTACCCGCGGCCGCGGTATCTTCACAAAATATCTTTAAGGGTAACCTAATTAGATAAGAGATATGCTTTACTTATTTAAATCATCAAAGATAACTCCGAATCCCTACAATATCGGCAGCGACTTGGGCCGAAAGTTATGGAAACCCTAAAGAGTATCTAGCCTATAAAAGGAATGTGATTATCATCAATACATGTATCTGATAAACCCTAAACACATTCGATTACTCTCTTAGAATCCTATACTTACTCTTATGCCAGAGTCTAATCGTGGGATCCGCTCCTACGATAAGGTTAATGGTGTTTGTTTTCTTGTGCAGGGTTCTCTAAACAAGTTCACTTGATACAAGAATAAGGCTCTATATACCCGAATAGCTGCCTATTCGGACCAAGTAAGACCCGACCTAACTTTTGTATCAACATATATACTAATTTTAACTTGGACAATTTGGATACATGCAACATTACAGTAATTGAAAAAAATTTAATCACACATTCTAAAGATATAGGAGTAGGAAATAGGTAAATAAATTATACCAAGATCAAGTTTAAACTAATTTGATACAAATACAAATATAAAGTGTACAATATGTAACATATATTATTGTAGTAACCTATAAATATATGCAAAAAAAAAGTTTCATACCAAAATAAATTTTCTAGTAAAACAAAATATCGTATTTAAGTATGATAATTGTATATAATGCATATATACAATATAAGTACAAAGTGACATAAAAATAATATTTGATTTGATTTTAAAACAAAAACACTATCTAATATTTAACTATGATCATAATGTTGATTTAGTTATTGTAAGAATAGGTATATGATTGTCATATTAATTATTTCATACATTATATAATTAATCACATTGGCAGTGATGGTCCCAATTTTCAAGTTTGAGGTTGCAGTTTTGGTCGCTTTTAGGGTTGCATTTTTGGTCCCAGTGAGTTTGGGGGTCAAATTGCAGGCTTCCCAGGCCTCGGTGACCAAATTTGGTGCAACAAAAAACTTGAAAATCATGACGCGATCATTGCAATTTCGAAAGTTAGGGTCCCAAACCTACAATTTGGCCATACCACAGGGACCAAAAATGCAATTAACTCAATATTTAACTATGATCATAATGTTGATTTAGTTATTGTAAGAATAGGTATATGATTGTCATATTAATTATTTCATACATTATATAATTATTCATATTGGTTAAGGGTGCAGATTTGAAGTTGAAATCTTTTAAAACTTATTACACCTCCTACATGGATTTACATAAATAATGAACGTTGTAATTATGTAAAAAAACTATATATCTATATTCGTATTAATCGTGACGAGAATACGAACATAATGAATATAATTTTGCAAATTGAAAATACAAATTCGTATGTGGTTGGTACATGCTTAGTAAGATACTAAAAATATTTTTCAAATTATGTCCACATGTAAATTATTCATTATTTACACTTTGGCATGCCATGTCATTTTTTCTTGACATGTCATTAATGATGTCACATTAAAAAACCCTCTACTATATAGGTTGGGATAGGAATATTGTCAAATGAGCCTTTACAGTCAATAATTAAGAGTTAATGTTAGAATTTTCAGAATTCATCAAAAAATATTAAACACCTCACACAGCCACTCAAAATTCATCAAAAACAATGTGAGGCTCCTTTTAGATGGACCACCCTATGACTTGCGGTCTAACCCGCCAGTGAAAACACTAATGGTAAAGGGTACGTTCCAAAGAAGCTTATACAATATCCTTATATGCTTTTGCGCTATAGTACTACTTTATTTTGATCCACAAAGACCTAAATTGTTTAAAAGAACTACAGAAGTTAGAACAGACACCCTCTCAAGCTTCTCAACTCAGAAATAAATGACACAATGACAGGAGTGACAAGTGTGTTTCATGCAAAAACCAAAAACCAAACAAATAAATTTTATAGCATAAAGCAATAAGTATATACATGAGAGATAAAAAGACACTTTATGAAGTAAATACCTCACGTGAAACCATTGTGAATGTCGCACTTGGAGAATTTTCTAGCAAATAGTTTTTAACTTCTGAAGACATCTTTACATCATTCCGCACCTCTGAGAGGTCTTTTATTGGATAAATATGTAAACTCTTTAAGTTAGCAAATGGAGAAGGTTGATTTGAAATCAGTTCCACGGATGAAGAAAGAAACTGCACAAAATTTAAAAAAAATACATGTATAAGAAAACACTTAATGACATCATCTTAATCATTAGTACAAATAATTACGTAGCAATATTCATTCATGTGCATTGTTTTTCTTCAATACAGTGTTTGACTAACTATTGCCAAAAAAGAAGAAAATTTCCGTGGGTACAGAGTCCTCCGTTCTCACAAACAAGTGTTTCTCAGTTCTCGGTGCCAATTACATTTTTAAAAGTATCAAAGCATGATTGTTATTGAGAGTCTCGAAGCATTCACTGTTTTAGCAATGCATATAATCTGGATTGAATTAATAAGAGAATCATCTTAATATGAGATACACTAAAGATAGAAACGGACATATAGTTGTAACAATGTACCTTAACTAAACATTTGAGTAAACGGGTAGATAAATTAAAAGACAATATGCCCTACTGTAACAAAAAACATATTTAAATCATAACGAAATTGTTCAGATTGGATATATTTGTAAGATGCATGTGATAAACATCAAGGACTAATATGAATATACCTCGAGAATTTCCATGTTAAGCGTAAGATATTTAACCCTTTGGAGCTGTTGAAACAAACAAACCATTTTATGAGCACTTACAATGCTATGAGTTACACAAAGTTCCACCTTCTCCAAAGAATAGTAGAAAGGTGCAAAGGATAAAGATAACTTGTATAACACAAGGAGACAAGGTCGGGTGCAGAAATCACATATTGGTACTTATCATACATATTTCTTATAGTAAGATTCATGAGTTGAGGTGCGATCACATTGACAGAATTCAGCTTCCCGTGAACATCTGCAAGTGTGAGGTTCGATAGTAAAGGAAGACAAATATTTAAATGACTAAAACCTGTCACTTTGCAACCTTTTAAGGTGAGTATCTTTAAGTTTACACACTCTGAGAAAATACCAACACATTTGTCACTATCGTCATCACAACAAAAAATGATGTCTTCAAGATACAATGATGTTAACAGTGGGAGCTTCAAAGTTGACGTGGATGTAAAGCCATATCCCTTACCGATCCGATAGACATATTTCTTTCTCAAACTGAGATGTGTGAGAGACCGAGAACAAATGAGAGAAAGAGGGTAATCAATACCTTTCTCATAGAGCCAAGTGATATCGAGTTGTCGGATATTGTGGGAGAATGCATAGTTCAGTAATTGTTTGACAAACTCCTGGCTGAAATATCCACGAAAACGGAGCTTGATTGAAAACACTTCTACTAGATTATTGCGACGAGACAGAACTTGAGTAACAAATTGGGAGAGCTTGGGTGGCGTCGAGAAATCCTCAACTAAGAAGTCGAGGTAAGGCATTGAAGTCCAGATAAATCTCCATCTAGATGATAAAGCACTCGTTTCGATAGCACATTTAATGCCAACAAAAGAGAGAATTTTATGAATAAGATCATCCGGCAAGTTGCTTAGTCTATCAATTTCATCATTCATTCTCTTTTCAACCTGTTTGTAATCCATTTCCCCCACACTCTACTATGATACATACATACGCATTTACATAAAAATTGGATTCATATGCACCGTACATTCACTCGTTCTCTTTGTATGTCTTTTTGTTGCTATAGTCTCGTTTGACTCAGAAAGCTGTAATATTAAACAAAGCAACAATCGGAACATGTTCAGAACAATTGATACGTCATACGAGTGGTTAGATGACTAGAACAATGCCTATATAGGTAGATGCTGTCTATCCTAACAAGATCCGATAAGTCCTGTCGCTTAGGAGGGCATATACATCTAAAGGATCTTTCAATTTGTGAATTTGATCTAATATCAGGCTAGTTAATTATTGGCCACTTTGGGTGTACATACATTAATCTCTGTTGTTACATGCATAGTGAATCTTCAACCAGCGATTATAAAGTAGCTTGTAGTAGTGTGAAAATTGGCTGTTTCTTCATATATAAAAACCATCGGTTAAGCTTAAGTGAACTTATAAAACGGGTATACAGATGAGTTTCCCTATTGAGGTTACCTGGGAAGGACGAGTCATGTACGTGGCCTAACCCAGGGATCCGCGTCAGTGGCGGAACTTGACGATTTTCTTTGGGGGCCAAGATTAGTTGACATCAAAGGAAGCATTTGGGATTGCATATCTTTTTTTTTTCGTTTGTGCTTATAGTTTATAAGCATTTTAAAATATACACCTTTAAAAAATGTTTATATTATCAGGATATTAGCAAATGACCAATAAGCACTTACCGGTCCAAGACATTTGTAAAGACTTCTTCATTTAACATACACATATACAAATCAATAAATCAAAATCTCAATAACCTATGTATTTATGTAGGCCCATTTATCTATTACATAATGAAATTCAGACGACTTTAGAAGTGCTGATTGCCCATTATTCAAGTCCGTATACTAACAACAAACAAATTACCCCTAAAAGTATATATATTTACACTATTAACCCTGATTATTCGGGGGCCCACAGCCCTCCAGTGCCCCGTGATAGTTCCGCCCTGATTTCCGGCCCTTTCCTTGGTCACCCCTAAATATAATAATATATACTTAGTGATGTTTGAACCCTAGACGACTGCGCCTCTTGTGACCACTTGAGCATTTGGTGGTGGTTAGCTTAAGTGAACTTATTATTTTAGTAATTGCTTATCTTAAAGTGTTTATATTAAAGTAAAACAAGCTGATAAAACAGTTTTTACCCAAACAGACAGAACTGTTTATCCACTATAAAATAACCAAACCCAACCTCAATACAGGCATGCAGGCACTTGTCTACTTATTAAGCCTTAAGCTAGATGTAATCGATTGGGTAGAGGGAAATCCCACACGGAGTCACTTTGGTGATGATAATCTCGGCAGGTAAACTCCAGACTCCCTGTTAGCTATTGGGGTTTCTAGGGGTGTGATGATATCTTGGAGATCTTCTTAATCGTGTCGTTTCACTTCTCGCTAAAGTATTTCGACCCATTAATGGCCTGGGTATCACGAAAACCTTTTGGATATTCCGAGAACACTGGTTTCTAGGCAAACGAGAAATCTAAGCAGAAAAACCAACAAAGAGAATGTTGTTTTTCGTATATTAACAAAGAGACCACTGCATCTGTTAAATAAACTGATTCATAATGAAAGTTATTGCGGTTGAAGTTTGTTAAACGAACAGGACACAACTCTTAAAACCAACATTCTACTATTGTTGGGAAAAGGCGGGTAAAAGGTGGGAAAAAATATCTTGGAGCGCCAAATATACCGTGGACCCACAGCAAGGGGCGCTGCCCTTAGACCCCGCCAACCCCCCCGCAAGCACCTTGACCCCGCGTTTTTGTCGTTGGTGGAAACATATTAGCTCAAACGATGTGTGCATCCGCACTTCCCTAACGCGTGTTCTCCTGAGCATCATATGAAATACCATTGTCTCTCTAGTAAATTCACAATTACTAAATAGTTGATGAGACTAAAAATCACCAAACCTGCCATTCTGCCATCCCTCATGATCCCGTGGAGCCTGTATTCAGTTGCCGTCCATAACTGTTGATTATATGGCTAGACGGCTGGGTGGCGCTAGCAAGTAAGTGGATTGAGCTTGGAACCTTATTTTTGGACTTGAAGCTTCTTACCCACTAGACTGCCTAATTTTAATTAACAAAGTTGACCTTACTAAACCGAAGGAATTACTTATCCTAAACAAAGTGTAAAGTATTTTTATTTTTTTTCTATCGAGTTAGTTTCAATCGGTTATATTAATCCACGCGGGTCAAGTTTATTAGGTATTTAAGGTTTGTACCTTTTTATGATAATGAAATACTAATGATGGGTTTGGAATTGGGATTGCTTATTATTTTCTAATTAAATTATCCCGCGTATGTTTAAGCACACGCATTATTCTGTTGGGCATATTCGAAACTGCTTCTGCTTATTTGCTGAGGTAGTATAGCAGATAGGTATCTGCTAATTTAAAGTGCTTAGTTTAGACGAAATGAACACCATCAATACCTTCATAAATCCAATCTTCCTAGCGTAGCTTATAAGTAGTTAATAATTATCATAAACTCCTTAGAAAATAACTACAACAATAAAATCATAAACTCTAGCTAAAAAAAAAATGAGGATAAATATGTGGAGTTTTTTAATTGTTTTTTTATTTGATGAAAAATGAATGGCTAGGATGTGTTCTTTTGTTCTTTGAGATGATATTGTTATATCATGATCTCACATCGTAAAGACATTGCCGTTAAAAAATAGTATATACAATTTTAAAAACTATCCATGAGATCAATATATTTTTGTCTTCCTTGGACTATGTCAATAACATAAGATCGCCAATTGGTTTTGCCGTCATCAATCGATCAAATTAATTACTTGTATAAAACACTCTAGTTTATTAGTGCCAAACAAACCACACTTAATGCAGTACGTATTTTTCTTAATTAGAATACTTATCAATCTAAAGGCAAAAATGACCGGAGTCCAGCAGAATTACGATCGAAAATCTGAGCTTATATCATTCGATCAAACCAAAACCGGTGTCAAAGGACTTGTCGACTCCGGAGTCACTGCCGTCCCACGTATATTCATCCTACCTTTATCGGAAAACCAAAAAACCATTGAACCAACCAGTGGCGGATCTAGAAATTAAGGTTAGGGTATGCACTATTTTATAGAGTTATATATAAATTCGGTTTTTCGGGCTAGATTTTTCGGGTCGGGTTTTTTTAGCCATACTAAGATTTGATAAGATTGTTCATTTTTCGAATTCGACTTTCTATAGATGATTTGGTTTATCAAGTTCGGGTTGTACGAAATTAAATTGGTTATGAAATTCGACTATGATAATTAAAACTGTTTCGGTTTTGACGTTCATAAAAAGTAAACCCATCTAATATTTCGTAGCAAACAAACCTTTTTAAGTAAAAGACAAACTTCAAAATAAATTAGTTACTCATAAAACTCAAAAAGAAAAATAAATACTACTCCTCATGTCCCATATTAAATGTTCACTTTAATTTTTAAAGTCTTTCTTTTTCATCTTTGACTTTATATATTTTTGTTTGTGTTATGTAATACTTGATACAAAATATATGAATAGATTGAGTTTTACATGTATTTTTCATTGGTATAACTTTCATCAAGCATCACATAACACAAACAAATATATTTAAAGTCAAAGTTAAAAAGGAAAGACTATAAAAATCAATAGTGGACATTTAATATGAGACGGATGAAGTATGTATTAAAAACAGAATTATATCTTTTCACAAAAAAAAAACAAACTGATATAAAGAAAAATGACCTTAATTCTTTCATGGTAATTTGGTTAATACAATTTCTAGTGGGTTGGGCTAATTGTTAGAGAGAGAAAATAACGTGGACTCAATAATCAATATCACGACTATTTATTTTATATTTGCAATTGGGCCCTGGACGTAAATTTATTCAATTGACCTAATTTTCTTTCTTCTTCAACATATCGCCTGCAAGTGCTAACCAACTTTATTAACAGTAGTTTTTTTCCCATTCTTCCCCTTTTCTCTTCTTTGAAATCCATGGGTGTGCACTGATAATTTTCCATCATATTAGAGGGTGTGCACTCATAAATTTGTAATGTATTTTGCACTAAAATTCGAAAAAATCAAAATTTGTTTACACTAGTAAAATTTTACACAGGGTATGCACGTGCATACCCTATGATCAATGTAGATCCGCCCCTGTACTCGGGAACGGATTGCATAAACTGCTAGATATTTATTTATTTATTTTATTTTAGAACGACCGGGTTAGTACAAAACGACCGGGTTAGTACAAAACGACTAGGTTAGTACAGATATAGTTACTGGGATACTACTCTCATTCGTCTACAAGAGGAAACCACCATGGAGAGACTCGAACTTAAGACCTCTCGCATAGGGAAGAGCCCCCCGACCAACTCTACTAGAGAGACGTTGGCAAAAATGTTAAATTTAACGTGAATGGATTCGTCTACAGGAGGAAACCACCATGGGGAAACTCGAACCTGAGACCTCTCGCATGAGGAAGAGCCCCCTGACCAACTCTGCTAGATAATTACCGGTGCATTCTTGCTGGTTGCGACAATGTATAGTTTTATACTACTTCCGTTTCATTTTAATTTTTCAGAATCAAACTTATTCAACTTTAACATTACTTGTTTTTGTGTGTTTTATATAATACTTGATGTTGGAAATTTATTTCAATTGTGGGTTCAGTTTATACCGGGTAATGGGACTGAAGGTACGAAGTGTACTCGCATAGGTTATTGAGCACCCCGACTCTGATAGTGGTAAAAGGGAATTCAGGTCGCTGATGAAGTTCAGTGAGTTCACTCACTGAATGGTATTCATCAGTCTGATGGCGTCAACTTTGTACTCCCTGAGTAGTAAGCCGAAGGATACCATCAGGGAGTAATCCATCAGGGAATGTATCCTCAGCGGGTTAACTCATCAGTGAGTCTTTTCAGTATTGAACCTTCAGCTTGTATACTCTTCAGTGAGTTAGCTGATGATTCAGGACGCTGAAGGATGGACCTCGTTGGAATGAATTCAATTAACTTGTAACAACTTTGGCTTGTTCAAGTGGCAAGTTTGATTGCATTTAATGACCACGTTTAATTGGTGATGTAACCACTAATTCCTATAATCAATGGGTCTAATTATGGAAGAGATTATATCTCCTATAATCTCTCATAATTCTTTGACTAGGGTTTGAGTATTTCTCCTATAAATAGGAGATCACAACTGCATGGAAACACATACAGAAAACATAAACACTTAAAAGCGAAGGGTTCTTGATTTGTGCCTAAAACAAGAATAAGCACTTGGTTTTATCCCAAGGAGGTATTCGTGTAACCCAAGCATAGGGTCGAATAATCTTCTTTGAAAAGTGATTACACGACTTCAAGTGAAATCCGATAACCTTCATTGGTAATTAGCTAGGCATTGATTATCTTCACCATGTTCTGGGTCAACCAATAACCAACAATCAAAGAAGATTATTTTGTGATAATCAATGGCTGTTGTTGCTGCTATAAAACACATGACTTCAAACTTTGCCAAGCTTGACAAGTTTGAAGGGGTGGACTTTAGGAGGTGGCAGAAGATGATGCACTTCTTGCTTTCCAGCATGAGTGTGGTGTATGTGCTCACTACTCCTATTCCTGAAGATGGTGAGAATGCTACCGTGGAACAAATTAGGAAGAGGGCCAAGTGGGATAATGATGACTATGTTTGCAGAGGTTTAATCCTCAATGGTATGTCTTATCCTTTATTTGATATTTACCAAAATGTTGAATCTTTCAAAGAACTATGGGATTCCTTAGAGGCCAAATATATGGTTGAGGATGCATCAAGTAAGAAGTTCCTTGTTAGTAATTTCACCAATTACAAAATGACTGATTCAAGACCAGTTACGAAACAATACAATGAACTTCTTGGTATACTTGGAAGATTTACACAACACAAAATGAACATGGATGAGGCTATTCAAGTCTCTTGTATTATTGATAAACTCCCTCCTTCTTGGAAAGATTTCAAGCACACCTTAAAACATAAGAAAAAGGAGTTAACTCTTGTTGAGTTGGGCAGTCATCAACGCATTGAGGAGTCCCTCAGGATGCAGAATTATGACAAGCCAAAGGGCAACAATGTTTCTGGTCCTTCAGTAGTTAATATGGTGGAACATAACAACTCCACCAGGTACACTAAGAATAGAGGCAAACATAAATATCAAGACACCAAAGTTGATCCTAACAAGAAACCTAAAGTGACTTGTTGGAAGTGTGAGAAACCTAGACACTTGAAAAATGATTGCAAAGGTGAAAAAGTTAGCAACATGGCCAATGGTTCAAGCACAATTGGTTCAGTGGATGGTTCTACCAACTCACTGAAAGGTCAAAATATGTACTCCAGGTTTATTATGTTACATATGTATCTGAGGCTTATTTTGTGCATGATGATGATATTGCGTGGTGGGTTGACTCAGGAGCAACTATGCATGTGTATAAAGATAGCTGCTGGTTCAAGACCTATGAGTCGCTGAATGACGGATCTATTCTTCATATAGGAAATGAGTCAACAGCGCTGGTGCATGGACGTGGTTGTGTAGATCTTAGATTTAGTTCTGGAAAGATTGTTTCTTTGTTTAATGTTTTACATGTTCCTAATATAAGGAAGAATTTGGTTTCAAGTGGTATTTTGAATAATTGTGGTTATATACAAGTGATTGAATCTAATAAATTTGTTTTATCCAAACATGGTGTGTTTATTGGTTTTAGTTATTTGAGTAATCAAATGTTCAGGCTTAATATTGTTAACGATAATATTGGTTCAGCCTTTATACCAACCTCTAAACTGAATGATTCAATCATATGGCATGTGATGAGCTGTCATTTTATACACTATTTTGGGTTATTTAACCCCCTAAATTATGCAAATATGCCCAGATTACGTACTTAATCATTTGTTTTTAGTTTTTTAGCACTTGAATGACATTTGGAGGAAATACATGTGACTTGGGCTTATTTGGAGAAGAAACAGACAAGATCACGGACCTACACCAAATCTCTTGAAGATTTATGCATACAGTGCGTGGAGACGGCGTCGCAGGCATAAAGCGACGCCGTCGTGATCTATCTGGTGACGGCGTCAGAAATAATGTAAAACCAGTGAAACTGAAGTATTTGGAACTGATCCATATGACCTGTGTGATTTGCATGTTAACTCCCTCATTAGGGAATAAGATAATAATTCTGTTGACATTTATTGGTGATGCATTAAGGTCTTTTTATGTTACTTCTATTACGTATTCAGGATGAAGCTATTAGAACTAACATTCAAAAGTCACTTCAAAATGAAGTTGAATTACAACAAAGGTCCCTGATCAAAAGATTCAGAGGACTGATAGGGGATGTTAGTACATGGATACTATGTATTTTTAGTCTGTTGGTATTATCCATGAAACGACTATTCCTTATACTCCACAACAAATTGGTATATCTAAAAGGAAAAACATGGTACTGAAAGAAATGGTTAATTCTATGTTGTCCTGCTCTGGACTGAGCAAAAGGGTTCCGGGGTGAAGGCATAATGCTAACATCTTGTAAAATTTATTAAATAGGGTTTCCTAGAAAAGGAACAAGATTACCCGCTTGTATGACTACTGGACTAAAAGGAAACCAAACATGACTAACCCCAGGGGTTTTTTTTTTGGGGTTATTAGGGGAAGTTGTAAGAACTTTTTCTGATCCAAAACTAAAAACTCAGAGTAAAGAGGCATTGAATTCAGTATTTATTAGTTCATGACGAGCACATGTCCAATGCTTTATAAAACGTTACTCTTATATGTTACAAATTGAACCAAAATGAATCAGTTTCTAATTACTCTATAAATTGGACAATCACGAGAATGCTATCGTTTGCGATGAGAATAGACTTCTCATCAGTCCCTAGACACAAGGCGTTTTAAAGGCTGATAAAATGAGAACTTGAACAGACATTAGTGTTCATGGATCCGTGAAGAGTTAATGGCTCAACAACCATGAACCCGAGCTTAGAAAACAGTAAAAAGAAATAGGACTTCAAAGAACACTTTAGACCCTGAATGTTTAATTTACTTATTTAAAGGACACAAAGGGATGCGAGGACTACAGCACCAACATAATACCTACGATTTAAACGTTGAGGATGACCCAAAACATTTCTGATGAAGTAATTGAGTCTCAAGATGTTGATTTCTAAAACACGAAGACAATAAAATGAGATGAGATGGATTCCATCTTGGGGCAACAAAACTATGGTGAAACTTGGCTTATTCAACACTCCAGGTTGCAAACCTCTTATTTGCAAATGGATCTTTAAGAGAAAACTGAAGGTAGGTAAAACTATTGAAATGTTCAAGGCAAGACTAGTCTTTCAGGGCTTTAGATAAAAGTCAGGGATAAACTACTTTGATACTTATGCTCTAGTAACACATATCAGTACCATAAGACTGCTAATTGCTATGGCATCAATTCATAATATGATCATTCATCATATGAATGTGAAGACATCTTTCTTGAATGGTGAATTGGATAAGGAGGTCTATATGAACCAACCTCAGGGCTTCATCATGCTTGACAATAAAAACAAGGTGTGTAAACTAATTAAGTCATTATATGAACTGAATCAGGCACCTAAGTAATGGCATCAAAAGTTTGATGAATTGGTTTTTTCTATTGGTTATTTACTTAACCAAGCTGATAAATATGTGTATAGCAAATTTGACAAATCTGGTAAAGGAGTCATCATTTGCTTATATATTGATGATATGTTGATCTTTGGCACTCAAAAAGTTTAGGTTGATCTAACAAAGGAATTCTTATCATTAAAGCTCCATCTATAAGAACATGCGCGAACGCTGCTGTTATACTTGTGTAATAGAGGATTAAACATCAAAGTCCAAGAATAGCAGTTTCTCATTCTCATTATATTGAGAAGGTACTAAAGAAATTCAATTATTTTGATTGTACTCCAGTGAGTACTCCTATGGATACAAGTGAGAAGTTGATGCCCAATAATGTGTTAATACAAATAATGTCTAAAAACGTTATTTATATTTTTCGACCATTCTCACATGTTTGAGCGATACAACAAAAATGTGAAAATGTTTACGCGATAAAACATTAAGACGTTAATAACATTTACCATCATAAAATTCTATTATCTAAGGTTTTAATTAACACATTAAGGAATGATAAACAAATCAATATACATTGATTATTGATCATAGACAATATTTTTCCTTAAACCTTACATTTCTAACAAATGACTGTTTTTATAAAATATAAAAACAAAATATTTATTCATTAAAACAAATGTTTTATTAAATAACAATAACAATCTTAGACAAAAAATTCAAATTCCGCTCTTTCAACAATAGAAGTTTTCTATAACAGATACAACTTTCACCACAAAAGGACAAAAAGGGAGCGAGCCTAGAGTGGCGCCTTCCGTTTTAGGCCTCTCGCGGCCCCTTATATATAAGGGACGCCAGAGGGGGGACCGCCAACAATCTCTACGGTTATTTTATGTTCGCCATATAAATACTGGGCCACCCCATTTGAAAAACAGAACCTCTTGCCACGAATGTGTCTCAAGATCCATTCTTTGCGCCTCTTCTTAATTCTTTCTAAAACACATATCTTGATCACTAACATACCTTGATCTTGTTTCAAGTGATTAATTCTTTCTTCCTCCCTTCTTCTTCTTCTTCTTCTTCTAATCAAGTGCAAGAGAAGAACAATCGTATTCTTCTATATACGAATTGTTAGCCAAGTGAATATCTCTCTTCCTCCTCAAGATCACAAATCTTCATTACATATATTTAGTGTAGTTGTCGTAAATTAGATTGTGTGGTAGATCAAGTGTGTAAATTGTGTATTGGACTATGATTTTGGATTGTGTGTCAATCCTAGGGTATATATCTCTTTGTGAGTGTGTAAATACATAGGTGAAGTCTTAGATAGTTCTAGCTAAGATTAGGATACTCGACCATCTAGCTTAAGTGTCGAAAAAGAAAGTTAAGCGACGTGTAAACGGTTTTTCCGCCTAAAGGAGCGATTGACATAGTGAAATCTCGATGGAGTACTCCGGGGATGGAGAAGAACTGAAGAGGTTCTTCGGGTGCCGAACACTATAAATCTTGGTCTTGGTGATCGATTACTATTCCATAATCCCTTTATAAATCTTATTATTCATTTAGTCTCATATTCAACATAGATAGCTTTTTATGCTTCTATTCGCTGGTGATATTTGTGATTGATTGACATCTAACCGAACATCAAATCATTTTATAAGCAAAGAATTTTTAAACAGTCAAATTATCACCTCGTAAACTATTCAACCCCCCCCCTTCTAGTTTCCACAATTGGTATCAGGAGCAAGGTCACTCAAGATTTTTAAAATATATTGTATTTTAAAGCTTGGATCGATCTATGGATTCTGACAAATATCTAGAAGGGCAATCTATTCATAAGACCGCGCGCACTGTTTGAACAAGCGGTAGTTATATCGATTGGAAAAATAGATTTGAGACATATGTTAAATCAAAAGATCTAGATCTTTAGCATGTTATTACCAATGGTGATTTTCAACCTATTATTCAAAATCCGGAAACTAAACTTGATGAGGGTTGTTCCCTATTTCGAAAACAACTGATGATCTTAAAAGAGGCTTGCGAAAAATAATAGCTAAAATGGTTATTTACAACGCTTTGCCTAGAAAAGAATATGAACGAATTTTCATGTGTAATACGGCAAAAGAAATTTGGAAAACTTTGTTAATCACCCATCAAGGTAATAGCCAAGTCAAAAGATAATAAGATCGACCTTTTGGTTCAACAATATGAACAAATTCCTTCATATCCGACTAGAAGAATTTATAGATATGCTTTTTGCTTAGATGTTAAACTATTATTACTAGTCTTAAAGCTCTGATGAAGGTACGCTAGATAAGAACACGTAAGGGAAGGTTTCTTAAGGCTTTACATCCTGAAATGGAGCGCAAAGGTCACGACGATTGAAGAGTCAAAAGACTTAACATCACTATCTCTTGATGAGCTCATTAGAAACCTCAAAGTTCATGAGATGATCATCAAGAAAGATTCCGAAATAGTCAAAGGCAAAAGTTGAAAGAAATCTCTTGCTTTAAAGGCATAAAGAAAGAATCTAGTGAGATGAAGAGTGTTCGATCTTCCAGTATGAAGACGAAGAGTAACTCCATGGTCGGAAAGTAGACTTTCAAAAGAAGTACTTTAAGAGAAGAGGTAGATTCGTAAGACAAACTCATAACAATAAAAAGACATTTCAAAGGAAGCCGCGAGATGACAAAAACAGCGAAAGTGAAAGGAAGTGCTATAGATAACGGAGATCCAAATCATCTTTATTCGAGAGAATGTCCAAGAGCCGACCGAGAGACAAGACTAAAGAGCATTTAATTCTGGAGGTCACTTGCGAGCGAAAGCGATGAAGAAGATGATGAAAAGATCCAAGCACAGATACTGGAATCATTGTAGCTCAATTACGAGCACGAATGAGGCAAGATCCAATCTCCTTACTTTAGTGATGAAAACTCATCAACCTGATGATTTAGCTAGATTAGACAATGAAATATGATAAATTGTGCAAACAAATGACGTTAAATGATAATCATAAGAAAAAAGGTTGAGAAAGCTATTAGAAATAGTCTAGAAAATGAAGCTTAAAAGAATTAAAAGAATAATTATCCAAACTCAGAGAAAAACGAATGAAGTTAGATCTCGATTGAGCGAAAGTGTCATAACACTTAAAATTGAAAATGAAAAAGCTCAAAAGAAGAATTCAATAGATAAACAAATTGAAAAGAGTGCACATTGAGCTTGAACGAAATGTTAAGTAATAAAAAACCACCCGGCGTGATAATTAGGTTTAGGGTACTAATTCATATTGAACGCATCAGTCTACAGTGGAACTAAGGTAAAAAGAATTTGACTGAAAACGCACATAAAAAGACGTGTTCTAGATGGAGGTCTCCACAATATTATATCGTGTCGACACTAGCTCATACCCTTCATCAGAGTCCTGCAGATCCCCCCAACATACATCATGGGACCGAGCCACACATAGATGGACACCTTGGATCTGAGATCAACGTGACTTTTCAAAATCTATTTAGGGTTCCTAGACAAAACGACATATTGTAAAGAAAAGTCAATGGTTCCCGTTGCTAAGTGACAATGAAGTTAAACAACTTCTTCTAGCATTGTCAAAACCCAGAGTTTGGAATTTTTCGAAAACTAATATTAGATCTAAAACTTCTCACCACACTATAGAGAGTCAATAATAGTTTATATCTCCACAGCCTAAAACTACGCACAACCTAAAAAGACATGTTGGGTCGAACAAACCAGACCCCACACAGACTTTTCCGCACTAACACTTCTCGAACAATACTTCAGTTCCTCCGGAACTTTCCACATCAAAGTTACATCCATGGGAAATGGTGTCTTCCATTTTCACATCCCAGAATAATTGCATCAAATACAAGGATGTTTGCACAACAACTTAGACCCATAAGATTGGGACCAAATGTTTAAGTTATTGTCTTATATAAATCAGATATGCTTGGAGTACGCATTTGAGCCCGACGAATAGGACCAAGGATACACCGGAGTTCCAAACATATGACGAGGCGCAACAAACCGATAAGCTCTTATCCACTACAAGCAATACATTCATACAGTCACGACTACACTTTTGGTCTAGTAACCTCTTTCGCACGTATAGATCTCCTCTCACATGGCTCAAAGGTACGATTTCAAAGACTCTCTAAAATAATAATGAGAATTGTATGTGTTAACTTACACATACCTTTTACCTTTAAAAAAAAAGCAAGTTAACAATAACAACAACACCACGGACTTAAAATGCCATATATGCTTCAGTTTTGCTAATTAATGGTGTGCAGGAACGAATATCTAAGAGAAAGGACGCGAAAAATGAAGCATAAACGACACAACCGGACACGGGACATGGAACAGTGTGTAAAGACAAAGTCGAAGACAACAGACCAGAAGTGTGAAAAAGTCAACAAAGTCAACTCCGACAAATCCGAAAGTCTCAAAAACCCGAAGCCATAACGTGAAGAAAAATAAGTTTCTATGGTATCCACAATTGCCAAGTACCTAACTTATTTAAACGAAGGAAAGAAGAAATACTTCGCAAGGGTTAACACTTGCCATTACTCTCCCAAAGAAATACCACATGGCCAATTCTGTCCAACTACCTTAGAAGTTATAACCACCACAAGGACTTGTGTGAAATAACAATGTATCACCCTGAACAGTGGGGTGTTTCTGCCAAATCTCCCTTCAAAAACTTTAATCCACCCATGGAATGATTTGCAATTTACCATAATCCTTGAGGGCGACCATTCTCTTGGCTCTAAAATCCCTAAACTTTCCCCCGCACTTGACTTAAACTAGAAATTCAGACATAACATCAAATGAGGGACATAGTTGTGATCAAAACACTCCAAACCCACACCAACGCCCGTTTTTTGAAACACTGTACATCTTCGTACAAACACTTTCCACCACAAACTTTAATTTCCCCCCCACCCGCCTCCTAGTCACTTTCTCTCCTCCACCTCAGTTGACTCTCTCTACACAAATTACTCCAAAACCATCACACAATCAACAAACCCCACCCCCACACATGGTCCGGTGTGTCCACAGGATGGCAAATTCTAAAAACCCTCAATACGACACAAAGGGTTGAGAATTCAATTCGATGGCAAGAAGAACAAAACCACAAGGGCCATCAAGGATATAGACTTGTGTTTACACACACATAACAAGCACAAACGGCTGTTTATGTCTCAACAAAGAAGCAGCACAAAGTGAGAGAGAAGAGAAAGACCAATAGTCCCTAGACATCGCTCTATAACAAACAAATAATTGTAGTCCATTGTGGCAAATGATGGAGTCTGTAGTACTCATCTAAGTTTTTTCTAACCATTAGTTTTCACTTCCATGTACTTGTAATTCCTACTTTTTAAGATAATGAAAACAATTCGCGCTTAGGTTTAATTTGTGTTTCTAAATATTTCAGTTAACTTAAGTTTATTTTAGTAGCTCACTTTTAAGCTCCATTATAGAAGCTCATTTATAAACGGTTTTCAAACTTCGATACAAGATACCAAGAAAAAAAAAAAGCAAAAAAAGTCTTGTTTCTGATAGCTAAGGGCGATTGAATGAGCTGTCCTGGATGGCTCAATTGGGGTGCTTAGTATAGCTTATTATATAAGCTAAAGGGGTAGGATCTAGAGTGTCTTATTTAGGTATTCATACACTACCTGTTTTGAGCAAAGGCAGCCGGAAGGTACACTCCCTTTTAAAGTTTTGCTTAAAGTTACTGTAGCAAGCTTATTTTCAGCTTATTTATGTCTTATTGGGCTTATTTGCTTTTACCTCTTACCCTTTAGTGCTTAAATATTACATATTTAATACTTGTCTTCACTAATTTGAGCTTAATTCAGTCTTTATAAGTGCTAAAAAAACCCGTTTTTAAATTATAAAGGGGTGTTTGGGTTAAGCCCAAAATGAGGCAAAATGGTAAGGTAATGGGTTGTGGGCATGTGGACAACATGCTTAGCATCATTAAGCTCTGTGACGTCTGGTGTTTTCTTAAAATTTCAGTCCTGAAAGTGTTTTCAACTTTTCTAATGGTCACCTAACCTTCAAAATCAGTTGGTTTTAAAGACGACTCAAAGAGGATGTATTTGGAAACTCTTGTAACCTAAGTGAAATGGTTAATTTTATGTCAATTGTGGTGTGCAAGAAACCAACTAGCCAAACAGCCGTTAGAGTCCTTGTGCATTTTGGTTCAAACTGTCAACATTTTTTTTCAATTTTCAAAAGTCAAAGTGGCCATTTGATTTTTAAGCAAGTGAAAGGAAATAGCTTATTCTTGTTCCAGCATTATTTTGCTGTCTTTTTAATTGCTGTCTTATAAGTGTTACTTTAGTTGCTTTATGAGGGTCGTGTTGATACCTGTGTTGCTTATTACCCTTTCCCTTTTGCTTATTCTTGCTTAAAACTCAAAAAGAAAGTAGCCATTTTAAGCCCTTAAGCTCATAAGCCACTGCCATCAAAAAGCCCTTTTTCCAGCTTATTTATAAACACTCACAAAAAGCTATAGTTATGAAAAATGATAAGCCCCATGTGCTTATCAAGTTTGTGTAAAAAGTTTTTCTAAGAAAAAAAAGAGGAGATAAGAGAACCCGGGTGAGCAAGACTCGAACCACGGGTCTCACTCCAATACACCTCTATATACAAACACTCTTACCCCTTCGCATGTGCCCTTGGTCGTTTCTGTTAGACCCTTGGGCAATTTTGGTATGAAGCGGCGTTTTGACCCATATACAGTCTAAAAGCTCGTTTAAGTCACTATTTCAGCTATTTATAAGCTGGATATCGGGTCATTCTTATTCTATCTAGGTAGGTTATCAGGGTAATCAGTTCAAATTTTATATTAAATTATTTATAGATTTTAAAACAACTATTTTAGTATTTCTTATAATTTAATTACTCACATTAAACACACTTTAAAAAATCATCACAAATACAAAAAATAACAAAACAAAAAATTATTCTCTTTTATTAGAAATTTCTTATTTAGTCAAATATATATGTAACGGACACAAATATAAAAAATTTTCAGTCTAGGGTTAAATCTCTCTAGCACACTTTTCGATTTTACTAAAGAAACGTGTCTTCTGGTCCTCGGTTCTTGTCTGACATTATTTCGTTATCAGGTCAAACGAACCTTTCCGTGTTCAGTTTCAAGTCTTTTTTTAAAACTCGTTATTTGGCATTTTAGATCTCTGTATTTTAGCTTTTAAATTTAATTTAAGAGGTTCTAATTTGCAAATATTTAAGTTTTATGGACCCCGTTTTTCGTTGCCACGTTTTTTCAGGATTTAAGATCTTATAGCTTTCATTCTCACTAGGTTTATTCTCAAATCGTTTTTGCTCAGTTAATTGACTTATTTAGCTTTCTAGCTCTCCCAAATCATTTCACTCCCATTCAACTCCAATTCACCCGACGTACGATTCTCAAGCACAGCCTAACTGCAGGGGGATAATAACTCAACGCGGGGATATTCTATACTACTTCTCGGTTTCACTTTGATTTACCATTTTACATCATCTAACTTAATATATATATTTTATCTTAAATATTATTTCAATATTTTAAGATCAATCAATTTTTGAGCGGCTCTAGCTGCCATATTTTAGGGAACGAGCTGAGAAACCAACGATTAAATCGACATACGACTTGACCAGTTGCGCACACTTGACTCTGTGGAATATTATCATATATACAATATACAAAAAAAAAAAAACCTAAAAGACACAAAAATATTTATCATTTTCTCACATTTGAGTATAATTATTCAATTAAAGAAAACACAACAAACAAAAAGAAAACCAAAAAAATCAATAAAAACATTGTCATAAAAATAGAATAAAAATTCTCACAAATCATCATAGGTAAAAAATACCAAAAGATAATATTCTCAATCTGAGGTATTATCTATAATAACTCTTCCTGTTGACTTTTTGGATTCCTCTAACTATAACTCATTACAAAAGATGTACAAACAAACTTTATCTTTTCTTTGTCTATCACTCTACTAACCGGGTCTACGGTTCTCACCTTTAAAAAATAAACAAACTACCAATAGAGGGTATAAAGGCGGTTCTGTTCCCTAGGAACTACGACCCACAAGGCAAAACGTTTTTAATAGCTGTCAGCAGTCTTATACCTAATTACCGTACTACACGCATCCTATGTGGGTTTTTCTTTTCCGAAAGAGTTAACCGAGAAGCCTGTCGATCATATTAGGTTTTAGGGATAAGCATGTCGTCTTTTTCAGTTGTCACGTATATTAAAATAAATTCAGTTAATACTTTGATAACACCATAAAGACTCACAAAATCACACATTCTATTCTAGCATCAAATGTTCACACTTTCAGTGTATGCACACTACGAAGTCCCAATCTCGTGAATCTCATCACAACAACACCGAAGCCCACCAACCTAGTTCTAGAACAATTTATCTTGAAGACAACCAATTGAAAATCCATATCCCTACTAGCTCCGATGGATGATACACCGAACTATGGCTCAATTGCTTGAAGCGACCCCACCAGCGGGTTGACGAGATGCCATCGATCTGCCCGAAATCACCAAAGCGGATCTCAACTTTGAGAGCGATTAACAGTCTCAAGGTCTGCTTAACCTTCAACGTTCAACAATAAGCAATTCACTCTTGGACATGACAAAGCGAAGACTCCTCATGCCCACAATCCGCTATTTCAACTAGACACACCTTCTTACGAACTGAAGTTCCGACACTACCCCGAGTACGTCGTATAAAAGCTTATGCTTATTCCCATTTTCCCTCGAGGGCGGGCAGCACGAATTTGCTTGAACAAAGAACCCCCTCGAATCGTGATTCAAACCACACACGAAGAACTTGTTTCAAAATTCATACAAAAATTTATTCCCTTCCGTCTAAAACAACCAATCATACCGAAATGAAACATCACACGAGTCATATCAACAACAACAGATTTGATGAAGAACGTTTTCAATGAAGCACACAGGACCGATTTCACATCCTTCTACTCGGCATGTCTACATCATGAGATCTTTCAAATACTGCATCCAACACTCAGAATACATTCTATAAATCACACCTTTAACTCTAACGATCCACAGATTCGTTAAATTCCCGCCGCTGGTGGCCACACATTTTGCGCGATACCAACAGCCTCGTGATTTACCTAAGAATCATTGCGAAAGAAAATTCCAAAGTTTCGTAATAACACTAACAACACCAGTTGTCCTGCCTAAAGTGAGAATGAGCTCTTCCACCCCCGGAATCTCTTTCTAATGTTTGTCTGAGTTCTATCAGAAACTGATATATGTGAAAGCTTTACTCCTTTGATAAAGAAAAATCAATCACTCTCCGCTCCTACTTATTCTCCATCCCGTAAACGCGGGATTGAGGGAAAGATTTCGTGTACACTTGGCGGTGGTGCCATACCTACTCAAAACTGCGTTCTCCACAACCACCACTGGCGAGAATGGATTTTTATCACAGATAATATTACAAGAATATGCATCTCACAAGCAGCGTCAGCAACTACAACCAAGGAAACACCGGATATCGAGACAACATTTCAATCAAATTCGACCCTCACCGGTTTTCACTCCCGCTCACAACCAATCATAAATGTGCAAAATCAAGGAAACAATCAGAATCGTTACAAACCACAAACCTCAGGGAATTTCATCAAGCTCCAGCTTACCAACCCACGCGGTACATCAACAGTCACAATCTATCTGACACCGTCATAGTTGTTCAAACTTCCTGCTCTCATCAAGCTCCCGCCTATCAAACTAAATATCCAACTCCTCAGATTCATCTCTGTTTGTATCAAAGGAAGATTTCACACACTACGTACACAAGGACTAATGTGCTGTGCACACGAGGAACAACAGTCACACAACAACCTCAAGGTCAAACATGCAAACGCATCAATCTCTAGCCAAATCTCACGACACAGCTTACCAACAGTACACAGTCACTTTCCAATACCCCGCTTTATATTTTTTATTTTTTAAACAAACTTTTGATTTTATAATAAAAAAAAAAAAACTCACTACTATCTGGAACTCTCACCACAGTAACACACTGTTACAACCCGAAGGAGGATTTAAAAGGGTATTACCACTCGAAGTGGTGTAGCTTACAAGGGACCCACGATTCATACTACTTCTTCTCCTAAAGTAGTAGAAACGTGAACCCGAGGTCACAAAGGATACGATGCCTCCTACTAATAAAGGAAGCACCGAAGACATCCAAACCTCCGGTTGTCCCTGTTGTCCATCATAAATCAATCTCTTGAGCCCTGTAAATCTCCATTAGTGCTTCAAACGCTAAACCAATAAACGACAACAACTTCATTTCCTTCCAAAGAAGAAACACATGAAAAGAACAACGTCATAGAAAAAGCGCTAACGACCAAATTGAGAAATTCTAACAAATCTAATTCTATCTAAACGAAATCTTTAGAGATTTGAGTTTACAACTTAGCATTTAACGGATCTTGATTCTCTATGCCCAAACTTCGCACATCGCGACTACAAACAACCTTAAATCGGAAACAACACGAAAAGTTGAGTAAAATGGACTAGACAACACATTAGAATGAGAAATTGCTCAGGCAGACTCATCCTAAACAAAGTTACTACCAAAAAAACTTGATACACCTGGCCGATTTCTTCACTCTCCATGTGTCAACTTCTCCAGATACATTACACACCACACATAACGCCTTGGCCGAACTCTTAGGCAGCAAAGACAATAATCTATGGCGATATTCCGTCGGAAAAATCTCTATCTTCCGACCAACCCCGACTTGCATGACCATAGAGTCTACAGGACCGTTAATCTCTGAAACTCAATTGATATCGCTGAAGCACTGTCATGTACCAGTGGAAAGTTCCCATCATTTCATTCGCAAGATGTTTGTGGTGCGTCATCACACACACTGAGCCAGACCTCCCACTACCACCTTTAATTCACGGGACGGAGTTTCCTTAAAGACAGTCGTAGCCACTATAATCGACTGTTATACGAGGGTGAAATAACCACTCGAGTTGGCAGAGAGGCCATTACATTTAAGTCTGGACCAAAGACTCGAGGATACATGGACTAAATTATTACCACTCATATGACGGCACACAGACCAGAATTCCAGACGGTCATTGGATATATGGCTTGACTGAAGAAACATCTCAAGACTAGTTCTTTTTAGAGGTTTCTCAGATGTGATCTCGAGTGGCAACTCCCACTCCTTATACATGGATCTCACAATCGATTCTACCACCTCTTCCATAATCTCTTAACGTCCAATTTGGGGACAGTGATTTTCTCCTATCCAAGAAGCTAGACTGCTTCATTCATGCAATATAGATGTCTTCCCAACATCTCGTCGGAAGTTGATCCAACATATTATGACGCCTGATTAGGGGACACTACTTCTCAGCTCGTATACGCAAATTATCTTATAGTGATTCCTCTCCACCACCTCTCCTAATCAAGAAGTTATTTTCCCAAAAACTTCTCATCAAACAAAGAATCTTAAAATTGTGAGCGCACAACAACAATGAAAAATCTTCAGCAAATGACACCCCTGATGTTTGAACTCAAGGACTTGCCACAGCTCAATTTAGAATGATGGCATTTCTGGAAGTAAATGCGATAAGTTACCTTCATAATGCAAAGAATTTAAAAAAGAGACAGGCAAGCTCTAATCGAGCGGTTCTAAAAAGACACACAAGGAGACCATCGCTTGGAAACTAATTCTGAATCAAGGTATCGTGACGCCAGAGTTTTGTACCACGAACATATCTCAATGAAGTCTTGACTGTATAGTACGAACCGACTATTGTCAGACATCAAAGATACGACGACGGTAAATTCCAAAAATCCCACGCGAAGTCATCAAGAAAGAGTGGTTGAAAAGCTTCTTGACAGCCGATTAATTATCCGATCTCTGACGAGATCCATGGGGTAAGACCGATGCATTGTGTACCAGAAAAAGGTGCATGAAACGTCGTCAAAAAACAAATGATGAAAACTGATCTATACCGATCTCATCGATTGATCTCACAGGGTGCGGAGAGTAGTGCATTGACTATAGAAAGTTGAATGAGGCTACCCGACTAAGGACCACTTCCATTGCCCTTTATGGGACAATCTATACCTCGACAAGACTCGCGGTATCTACAAATTCTATTACGTTTCCTCAGAACGAGCTTTTCGTGTTATTTCCACTACTTCCTATAGACACACACGAAGGCACCAAGAAACAAGACAACACCTTATACACACACTTCCCATAGAAAAAAACGGAACGTTTATTGCGCCTACCGCCGCATGCCTTTTGAGGCTGTGCAAATGCACCGCCACCTACAACGTTCATGACGGAAACGATGTAAGGATGGCAATCTTCCACGACATGATCGAGAAAACGAATGGAAGTGTTATGGATGACTTTCAGTCTCGCGCGGGATTCCTTTCTCTACATGCTATCCTATTTGGACAAAATGTTAAAACGGTGTGAAGACACCATTTGGTCCTAAACAGGAGAAAAGCCATTTTAATGGTGAAGGATAGGGCATTGTTCTTGGACACATCTCCAAGTTCGGAATTGTGTGACCGACTAAAGATGACGTTAACGCCTAGCTCCTCAACCCGACTACGGTGAAAGTGTCCGAATATTTCTTGGCACGCCGGTTTTTAAACGCGATGTTTCATACAAGACTGCTCAAAAATAGCCCGCACCAATGACTCACCTGCTGAAAAAGAGACTACCATTTTACTCACAAAAGAGTGTATCAATCCCTTTAATACACTTAAAAGAAATTCAACTTGAGGCTAGGCCGATTTTGATTGCTTTCCCGACTAGGGACTTGCCCCTTCGAACTATTGGTTGTGATGCAAGTGATTTTGCAATGGCGGGCAGTCCTAGGGCAACAACGAAAAAACAAGCATTTCCACCAATACACAATGCCCAGCAAATTCATGACAGATAGCTCAAGCACACTACACTAACGACCGAAAAAAGAATTTATTTGCCGAAGTGTAACTCCTTTTGAGAAAATTTCGTCAAATCTTGTTTTTGTCTAACGAGCATAGTGTATAACCGACCTTTCTGCGTATACAAGTATCTCATCGCTAAAAAGGATGCTAAGCCAAGACTGATGCGGTGGATCCTTTTGCTCCAAGAATTCATGATTTCATCCGAGACAAAAAAGAGCATAGAACTGGCCGCCGATCATTTTTCCAGATTGAGAACCCCTCATCAGATAAACTCAAGAACAAGGAATCACGGCAAACATTTCCAGCTCGAAAACTCTTAGATCGTTTGCTCTTCGAGTTGTAGTAAGCCCATGGTTTTGTTTGCAGATTTCGCAAACTACCATGCGGGGAATTTCATTGTCAAGGGAATGTCATCCCAACAGAAAAACAAGTTTTTCAAAGATGTCAAACACTACTTCTAGGATGACCCCTTCTTGTTCAAAATCTGTGCGGCTCAAATGATCCGGCAGTGTGTACACAGCAAAGAAGCTCTCGACATACTCAAAGCTTGCCACAATGGACCCACCGAGGGACATCACGGTGCAAATCTCACCGCCAGAAAGGTCTTTGATGCCGGATTCTTTTGGCCTTCAATATACAAAGATGCCCACGAGTTGGTTAAAAATTGTGACTCGTGCCAGCGACAAGGAAAAATTTCACAAAGGGATGAGATGCCTCAAAATTCCATCCAAGTTTGTGAAATCTTTGACGTTTGGGGCATAGACTTCATGGGACCGTTCCCATCATCAAAAGGAAACAAATACATACTTGTGGCTGTCGATTACCTGTCAAAATGGGTTGAAGCAAAGGCGCTCCCCACCAACGACGCCCGAGTAGTTTGCAAATTTCTTAAATCTCTCTTTGCCAGATTCGGTGCCCCTCGTGCCATCATCAGTGATCGTGGAACACATTTTTGCAATGACCAGTTTGCAAAGGTCATGCTTAAATATGGAGTCACTCATCGTCTCTCCACCGCGTATCACCCACAGACAAGTGGGCAGGTTGAAGTATCGAATCGTGGTTTAAAAAGAATTCTTGAAAGGACAGTGGGCGAAAATCGTGCCTCTTGGTCGGACAAACTGGATGACGCTCTCTGGGCCTTCCGTACAGCGTACAAAACACCCATCGGGTGCACTCCGTACAAGCTTGTATATGGAAAGGCATGTCATCTGCCGATTGAGTTGGAGCACAAAGCTTACTGGGCCCTTAAACATGCAAACTTTGATCTCAAAACCGCGGGTGATCAACGCAAAGTTCAACTCAATGAATTAAGTGAACTGCGTGATCAAGCCTATGAAAATTCTTTGATCTACAAAGAGAAAACTAAGAGGATTCATGACGCAAAGATCAAAAACCGCGTTTTCAACGTCGGTGATCAAGTCCTCCTCTTTAACTCAAGATTGAAAATTTTCTCCGGCAAGTTGAAGTCCCGTTGGTCAGGACCATTTACCATTGTTCAAGTTTTCCCGTATGGCACCGTTGAGTTATCCCAAAACTCCGGGCCAAACTTCAAAGTAAATGGTCATCGTCTCAAGCACTACTTTGGAGGTGATATCCCTGCTATGGATATCCCTGACCTCCAAACCTTCCCTAAGGACAACTAATTCAGGGAATTGGGTCAAGCTTAGTGACCCTAAACAAGCGCTTCGTGGGAGGCACCCCATGCTTATCCTAGTTTATCAGTAGTAGTAGTATGCTAGCGTAGTAATGAATAAGTGTTTAGTTGTTGTGAGGAGGCTTGCCTCTACCTTTTCTATGTTTTGTGTTTTGTGTTGTATTGTCCAGGATGTCCCGGATTTTTGAAGCCTCTCGTGCTCGCGGTATTTGTCCTTCGATCACAAGAGCTTCACAATCCTCAGCTTCATTTGGGAATCCCGATATCCTAATCTTATCGACTAACGTTTATCTTTAAGCATAATTCATAAACGGCTTAGGATTTACGTAGAAACCCTTCGTAAAACATTGAGGACATTTTACCACCAAAATTTCAAAAAAAATGAAAAAATTTTAAAAATTTTAAAAATAAAATAAGTGTTTTGTCACAATTTTGACTTTCCTGCTGGGTAGAATAAGAGTAAATTTTGACTCGATCGAGCGTGTTGAGCTCTAGCTTGTTCCTTAACTTTTAGACTAAGCGTTCGCGAATATTCGCGAAGAACGAAAAATGATAGTGTTAAGTATGAGTTGGATGCTAAACAAGGATTATTTGGAAATCTTAAGAGCTCATGTGTGTAATTTGTAAATGATAGTGTTAAGTATGAGCTGGATGCTAAACAAGGATTATTTGGAAATCTTAAGAGCTCATGTGTGTAATTTGTCGCCTTTTCTCCCATAAGCTCTTAACCTGATTAATATATACGTGCTACTTTTGGAAATTAAACTTAAATCAATAATTTTTATGTAGTATATAGCAAAAACTTTAGCCTTAGTTTAAATTTATACTTGAATTTTTCAAAAAGACGTTTTCCCAATATATAAAAAAAATGATGAAAAATGCAAAAATATAATATAAACTGTGGGTTGATAAAAGTTTGTTGTATCTTGCCGGCTCACAACCGATGTTACAGCCTTCTAAAAGGTCGAGGGTTACAAATTGCAATAATGGTTAATATTAAGTGTGAATAAAAGATCTCTTTATGTTAAATTCAAATATGCTTTTTGAAACTTTGGCTAATATATTTTTTTTAGTCTATGTTATTACGGAAAACCTGAGAGTTGTTTGAAACCTAAGGACTGTGAGTCCCGATATTATCTATGTGGGGTGTCCAAAAGCCCTGGTCACTTAACCGTCAAGGATGGATGTGCCGAGACGAAA
>BQNB010021264.1:0-27500 GCA_026074375.1 Tanacetum coccineum | reverse complement strand
TCAGAGAATGTCAGAGTATGTGTATGAGTTAATGATTAGACAGAATATACCTTTTTGGGGTGTGAAATGACCCATATTTATAGGTAAGCCTAATACTAGGGTTTCCTAGTATTTCGCTTGTAACTGTTGGTCGTCAGAGTGGGTCCCTTGTCGGGCAAGGGTCCACGTATAATCGTATTTGTGGCCGCGAGTGTTATTCCGCAGTCAGTGTTTGTCCGCGGATGCGCACTGGTGCGGCTGAGAAGATACTCACGTGCGTCTTTGAAATATCCGGAGCATGGCCCTTGTCAGGCTTAGCAGTCCAGCTATTTGTTGTATTGGGCATGGGCCCATATATGTATATTATGAACTAAGCCCAGTAAGCTTGGTGCTCATACTATACATCATCAAGTCCTCCCAGTCTAGTTTGCTTACCGTACGCGGTACAATTATAGCGTGCGGTGAGCATTACTAGACTTAAAGTTCCGTGATCAAATTTTCGTTTACTCCTGCCTTGTTCTGCGTCCTTTGTACCGTTTTGGCAGTTTGTCGTTGGCTACGTGGACTCTTCATGTCCCTTTATCTTCTGCATGATTTGACCGCCTGGGTCCCATATCCAGCTGTTATCATTATCTTTTTACTATGTTTTCGCGCCGTTGATTGGGAAGTGTCCTGGCACGTGTCGTCATCCTACCTAACATATCTACACTTCAACTAAAGTATCTGCTACTCACGCAAGGCATATAATTATCTATATCTATACTCTTTATAAAGGAGATTTAGGATTCTTTTAAAAGTTAAAAAACTACTAATTTAAGAAATGTTGAAAATTTAATGCATGGAATCTCCAAACATAAAATTGCTAATTTGGGAAATGTTGAAAACAATAAAGCAAATTGTGCATAAATGTGATAATTTTGCTATAAACCCCAAACATAAATGTATAATTAAAGAGTTATAACTGAAAATTAATTATCTTTCATAAACAATATCAATTTCCTAAAAGCTATGCAAAATTATTATTTTGTAACGGCCCACGCACAAAAAAAACGTCTCTATCATAATATCTTTTTAATTCAATGTTTTTAATATATATTTTAAGCTACTCAATATAAATACTCACTAACTCACAAAGAAATCTCAAACACAAGCTACCAAAAACATCATATCTCTCTCCCTTTCTCATCTTTGTGTGCGTATGATCGATTAGAGCATACCACCTAGAATCGAACTCGACTCCATCGCCAAATCCAGTGAACGATACCATAACGTCTCACCTGAACATGAACTCTTCGTGAACCGATGTGAACCCAAACTAAGCATGGTAACGAACATGAGCCCAGTCACGAACCACGTCCCAACAGTGAACGAAACCAAAACGTTTAACCCGAACATGAGCCAATCGAAACAACCTGGACAGGTTCCAACTCGAACAACACCGACATGAACCGTACCTGAACTCGTTCTCATCGTATTCGAAACGAACACGAGCATTCATCGCTACCATGAGCAAGACGATAACACCAACTCGAACATGATCATGGAAATTAACTCGACTCCAACAATTTCTGTCATGAACCCAAAATTGAGCATGTCCGCAAACACAAGCACGGACAACACGGACATGAACACATAGTCGTAGCTTGAGTAATGTTTGACGTGAACCAGATCATGGCGCCTCTCTTCCTCCCCCGCGTTATGTTCTTTCATATTATTTTAGGGTTTGCCATTGTGAAGGATCAACTGAGAGGCGAGGGATATGATCACAAGCACTCCTCTCTCTTTTTGTTCTCTCAAGAATATTTTAGGGTTTTGTTATGTTTAACTTATAGGAATGATCAAGAGCTAATAATAGAGAACTAAGAGCTGGTTATTGGCCAAGAAATCATGGATTAATTAGGGGCGTGATTTCAGAAAAGTTGGTTTGCTTTGACCAAATATTATTGCCCCATTTTCTAATAGAGGAATGCTACATCCACATAAGTTTTATAAAAGAAAATCCACAAAATGATGTGTAAGTTGATTTATGAATGCATATATATGAAAAAAATTAAAAAGATGAGAGATACTACTAATAGTTTTCATGACACATCATTATGTGAATTTGTCTTTGTAAATTTTATGTGGATGTACAAAGATATCACTTATAATTATATAATGCTTAGTTATTATTTACCCCCAGAAACACCATTTGCGTACCCCCCGTTTTTTTCGTTTTTTTTTTGTATTTTATTTTTTTTGTATTTTATAATTTTATATATGTTATAAAACTGTGACACGAAAAAAACGGAACGAAAAATATAAAGTTTAACAGGTCAAAAGTATGAAACTGTCAAAATTTACAGAACAGAAACTGATAAAAAAACTGAGTATGCCCTGTAAACACACGGGGTACACAAGCACTCTTATATACGTTTTGACACTATTTAGTGGGCCAGAGAGGTAACAATAGGGGTACCCTTATAATAAATGCACATTAAAAGAAAATGCGGATCTTTCGGAGTGTGTTTTGACTAAGCTGACATAGTTGGTTATTCACCCGGTTCACACATTCACTTTTATCATTATTATTATTACTATATTATATAATTTTCATAATAATTAATACATATTGTTGTTTTTAATAGTATTTCGTCATTTAATATTAACTCGTATAGAGGGTATTGTTGGAGTTATGGACCAACGACAAGCGTTATTTGCTATGGTAGTGGGTCTTAACATTTGTGTTAGGAAGATGGAGATGTGTCATGTGTTTGTCTCTATGAGAATGAAAGAACCTATGTGTATGGTTATTAAAAGAAAATAGAGTGAATGGATAGATATTTTTAATATATATATTCAAGGTATCCTACACTTGTATTACATTGATAATTAAGGTATTACATCCGTCTCAAAATTATTGTCCAGTATTTCTTTGTCAACTTTGACCTTAAATATTTTTGTTTATGTTACATAATACTTGATGAAAATTATACCAATGAAAAATATATTTAAAACTCAATTCATTCATATATTATGCATCAAATATTAAATAGCACAAACAAAAATATTTATGGTCAAAGTTGACAAAGAAAAACTTAAAAAGTCAAAAGTGAACAATAATTTTAAGACGGAGATAGTAATTGTTATGTTTTCGTATAAAGTATTGAAACTTTCAATGACAATTTAATGTCATTCGTTTTATTAATGTAGTTTTCTTTTCCTCCTTTCAAATTGTTACCAATTACACTTATTAATACGTACCTTTCCAAATATTAAATCAATTAATGTCATTCATTTAATTTGATTAAAAAACGTTATATAGTAGCTCAAAAAAGCATGTCGCTGACATCTTTTTTATACACATTGTTACATAATAATCCATACTTTTATTTTACTAATGAAAACTGATTTTATATATACTTTAAGCATGTAGGTATTGCAACACATAAATACAGGAAAGTATGTTTCACATTGGTAAAACGTGGATAGTCCATTATTGATTCGTGTTGTCCGGATGACCATGCTTTTGTTTGTGTGGAGATATGATATTGTGAGGTTTTTACGGCATATCTACATTGGTATACAGTGGGCATAAAATGAAGTCCATGTGAAGCTTTATGCTTAGATTAAGAATCCAGTTACTAGATGTAAAATCAGCGGGGTTTATTTGCGTTACGATTTAATCTTATGCGTTGTAATCTATATCGCATGTTGCTTACATGTATTTTAAGCAATGTTTTATACATAGCAATCACTTATATATTTGTCAACTAATTATGCCAATTACAAATTTGATACGATGTATTTTTAGCATGAATGTTACGAATGTATCCTTAAAATAAGCACCGAGTAATCGTTTTATTTATTTATTTGTTTATTGGAACATCTTCTAAAATTAGCACGCGAAATTTGTGATCATGTCCAAATGTATATGTCCTTTCATTCATTGCTTTTCAAACTTTTGATAAACTATTAAATATGTTAGTTAATAAATAACGAGTTATGTATATGAATATTGACTAAATTTTTGTAACATCTGATTGGTTGTTATAATATAATTTCTTACGTACGAATCAAAGTTTCCATGCAAAAATCAATATTTATTAAGCACATTGTTCAATAATAAATTTGGTCATCAATACCATTATAACATTGTAACAGCCCAATTAATTTATCATTGTAACGGCCTCCAATAAATCTATAAAAGTGTACCGTTAAAAAACATTTACCATCCGATAAAGATTATTAAAAATGTGTAACGCAGACCCCCCCCCCCCCCCCCACCAACAACCACACCATCAAATAAATTTCACACAAACTATTTCAATAATCGCACAACACGAAAAGTTATTTTACAGCAATATCGCATATCGTTATACGAAATGGTTACCACAATATCGCATATCGTTAATTATCTATCGCTAGAAATTCCCGGTGCTATGCACGGGTACGCGTCTAGTAAGGTAGAAAATAAAAAAAAAGTGATTTAATGATACGCGAAGCGAGGCATTTAACTACTTTGTTGTTAGCATATTCTCAAGAAAGTGACACGGGTTCCTTGTTACTCGTTGGCTCTTGCTTAGTGAACATATATATTAAGGACTCGGCTCGCATTCTTTCTATTGTGTTGGAAGACTAACTAAGCACATAATTAGATGCTAGATATAATATTCACTTTAGTCAATAGGTTAAGGGGTTTAGTGTAAATTTGGCTCTAATTATAGCCATATTTCTTAGTCGAATGAGGATATGAGCAATTACATGTATCTATTTCATCGTTATGGTTGTGTATGTGTGATTTTGTCCGCTTTGTTGGTTTATTACTTTTGGTAAAAGATTAGACGATCCATACCCTATATTGTTCTTCATCCTAACCTTTGGTTTTACTTAAATGGGGATCTGAGCAATCATGTATGTCTATTCTATCGTTATGGATGTGTATATATGATTTTGTCGGCCTTGTTGGTTTACTAATATTGGTGAAGATTACTAATCCTATTCTTTAGCTTATTCGAGTTAAGGATCGAGCAATCACATATGTCTATTCCATCGTTATGAATGTGTATGTGTGGTTTTGTCACCTTTTCTGGAATATTGGTATCGATAGAGATTGAAAAGAATGATCAACCCTTAAATCATAACCCAATTTCCCTTTTTAGAATTGTCACTCCTTAGCTTTAGTGGTGGAGATATGTATCCTTGACAAGCTTATGATAGAATACTCATCACAACCGAGCAATTGAGCGAATTAGTTACATGTTACCACATAGATTAGTCGAGTGATTTGAGTGTTTTCATTTTCCTAATTCGTGAGGTGTTTGGTTGTGTGCTAGTAATTAAACGAAAAAATTTCTTAAAGGAAAAATCTTAAACCTTGGCTTTGGATACATTTTCATAAGTTTTCTAAAGTCTACTTGAGGACAAGTAGGATTCAAGTGGGAGGATATTTGATGACATCAAATAACATCACTTTTATAGTATCATTTATCCCAGCTAAATTGCCCGTTCTATATTATTTTATGCATTAATTGATATTTAATTACTTATATTTGTTATTTACGGTAAATATGGAGCAATTGGTGAAGTTTAACTAAAAGGCACGCATTTTGGAGCTTAAACGAAGAAATCTTAAAGACTGCTGATCTAACATATAATATGCCGTATCCATCAAGGAAGACACGGCATATATGTGCCTTAACTTCACAAGCGACCATGAAGATATAAAGACCAATACACCGTATTCATGAAGACTCATACATCGTATCCGCTAACGGTTAATGAAATATTTTGGAAGATATTTATCGTGGTCCCCACTCCAAGAAAACCCCAAAACTCCGTATTGACAACTTCCAATATAGCGTATTGACCAAATTCCAAAGGCTATAAATACCGAACCCTAAATACAAATTTAGTGTGCAAAAAATATACCGAAGACAGCGAAAAAGGCATTAACCAACAGGTTTGACTTTTAGAAGAGAAGAGAAGCCACAAAGGTCTCACAACGCCCTTCAATCCATAGGAAAACCCTTGTAAATTCTTATACTCTAAATACGCGTTCGGTTTTTGGTATCATTCATTAAGTTGGTTAGGTTACCTTAATCATTCGTCTGTGACATTTGTATTTGTTACAATAGTTATTGGCTAATACCTTTAGGTATTAGCCATGTTTATGATAATTTAACATTTGGTTTATGTTTATCTCGACTGCATCTTATAAGTTGTGTGTTGCTTTATGTTTATGAATTTATACTCGTTTATGTGCTTAAGTATGCGACATATCATTTAATTGGGTCTAGAAAACAGACCAAGTAGACTAGATGCCGGGATAACTCTCCATATCTGTAATTTATTTATCTAGAGTAATAGGATCACAAATATTGACCTATCTTTGCCTCTGGTTTAGTGAACAAGTTAGACTGGCAGGTGACCTAGGATCAATAAATAACGTTTTGATTCCTTAGGTAAAGATCTAGACAGTGGACTACTAGTATATAAAGAGCCGTTAAGCAGTAAGTTAGTAAAGTCTTGATGAGCTAGGATTTAATAAGATCACCATTATTGTTTTCTAAGATAGATTATAATCAACTATGATTGCTTTATACGGATGTGGTTAATTGTTATAGAATTTCCATGTCTAGGTTTTAGGAAGAAGTACTGCCTAAATCTAGGAATGATATATCAACAACGAGATAAGACAATCATTGCACTTATAAACTAAAACATGTGTTTTATTTGATTAAATATGGTTAATATGTTTTCCTTACAATAGGCTTGACCACTTCTCTATATTCTAAATATCAGCTTGTGTGTGTTAATCTTCCAATCTCAGTCTAGGTTAACCAAAACTCGTGTCAGTCTCTCAGCCTGAAACCCCCTTTTTGCGTTAGTTTTAGGTTTAACTTAGATATAACGTATAGTAGATTAGGAACTAACTCAGATGACTAAAATACTGATAGAAGTAGAAATTAACTATCTCGCTCTTAGTGATTGACACCCTACTTACCAACGAAACTACAAGTGATTGGGTACACTGCCCGTTAGTATTGTTTTAGGTATAGTCGGCAAAATATAAATAGTAAAACTTGATAACAAATAATACCTACGCACAACGACACGTCAGTGTGACATAGTAAGCTGGTGGAGATCGAGAAGAAGAACTTGTATGTACAACTAATTCAAGAGGATCATGAGTCTTTTCTAACTTCTTTACTCTAGAGGCAATGATAATCTTCTCATTTTTCTAAAGATAATCAAACAAATCATCATATGAGTCTTTTGTTAAATTCTTCGCCAAACGAACACTAGTGACATACTTGAGCCATTCAGGGTGTAGGTAATTCGGGAATTTAGTGTTGATGGTGATAGTCAGAAGATCAAATTTGTTTTGTTTCAAATTATTTATCAGCTGTGCAAAACGATTATAGACTGATACATATGATTCTCTAGGTTCATCAATGAACTAATCAAACTCATTATTAAACCGTGTTTCCCTGTCAACCTTAGTCAACGCAGTTTCTTGCATTAGTCGTTCGACCCTAAGCGACATTTCTCTTGCAGTTTGACATGAATCAACAGAATTATAGATATCATTTGGTATGGAGATAAGAATCCAATTCATTGCTTCGATATCAGCCTCATATTGTTTCAAACCATCACCCGTGAGATCGTCTTCATTTTCAAGTCTTTCATCTTGATTTTCATCACGTCGAATCATTTTAAACTTATACGGACCAACATTAATAGAATGATTAAGAAACTTTCGTGTCTCCCTCTTTTGGTTAAGATAACGTCTGAATCGACTTGCCCATGGTATGTAACTTCCCTTTTCAAGCATTGGAGGACGAGTCTTGGAACTGGTATCAGCAAGTGATTGTTGATGTGCACTTGAAGTCGACATGTTTTGTAACTTAATAAACGGATCTTTGTAGATGAAAAAGATTTCTACGTGTGACTTAAAATGAATTAACTACGGTTAATAAGAACGGTGTTTGGAATTATGCCTTATCTTGTTTAATTCAAAATTGTTGCCAAAGTATCAAAATTCCAACTGTATCGAAAATGAGTAGACTTTGTCGAAAATGGTCACACGTTGTCCACAAGTGAAAATACCAATCCTCCAAATATTGAAATTCAGCGTTCCGTATCGAAATTCCCTTAGTATTGAATTTTATACAATTTGGATAAAAACGGTTAGACTATCAAAAAGTCCAATTTTGTTGTGGAGCTTATGAAAATAACCAGATTTCGATTCGAAGAGTGATATTTTGTAGAAAATGAACAATTTCAACAAGGAGAGAAAATTTAATGACACCCGATATCGGACAACACGTATGAGAAGTTCTCAGACAATACTTTTCTCGGACAAAATGGATCTCGAACATTACTGGTTCTTAATTTCGATATATTTTGTTACTACCAAAATTCGATAACTACTTTTTCTTAAGAAATTTCTAACAAAATTTGGATGATCAATACGATAAAACCGTAAAGATATAAAATTTAATGGATTAGGTTTGTTTTAGTATACTTTTCGAAAAAGAGTTTCACAATTTCGATAAAACCGAAAAGGTGAGTTTTGTGACTTTTGAATCGAAAATGGATTACAAGATCGATAAAACTGATAATGTGATCATTTTCAACTCTAAAACATATGTAGAATATTATCGAAAAATGATAGCCTCCTACTACACAATTTCGATAAAACCAAAAAGATGTAGATCTAGTGTGTCAAAAATAGTAAACCTATAGTATCTACCAAATTCGATGAAACCGAATATGGATAAAGTAGCTATTACAACTCGATAGACACACTAATACACGAAAATACCTATAGAAAATGATAAAACACCTATCACACAAATTTTGATAAAACCAAAAAATGTGTTAACTATTACAACTCGATTAAAAAACAAGACAATATACTCAAAATGACAATCGAAATCTATCTAATACCAATATGTTCTCACGTCTTCATCTAGTAGTGTATTGAAATTAATTAGAAGGCGAGATATGATATCGAAAATGCATACACACCGAAAATCACAAAGTAGACAACTCTTAAACTCTAATGGCGTATGATAACACTTGTTAGGTCGAATGAATATTGAATCACACGATATTGAATTCGGTTTAAGCTTGAGAGAGTAAGAGAGGAAGGCAAGTTTTCACAATTTTCAAAGTTTATAAAAGAAAAGAGAAATGGGAGGGAAAGTAAAATTACAAGCCTTAACCTTCTCATGAGATTGGAAGGGGTATTATAGGGATGTTAAGCATCCTTGCTTATTCCTAATTATTACTAATTAGTCCCTACACTTTAGATGTAAGCTATTTTTAACTAAATCTTACATATCCTTATTAAAATACTAACTATTACATTATAAAATAAAATCTAATATTTCTAATTCAAATAAACCACTTAAAGTATCATAATCGACACTTTTTTTATCCTAACATCAAGTATGTTCATCTTGTGAACTAGGCAAAGCAAAGAAAGGTACTTTTAAGACGAAAACTGTTCCAAGTTCCAAAGGACGGTTACATTTGCTTCATATGGACTTATGTGGTCCCATGCGTGTTGAAAGCATCAATGGAAAGAAATATATTCTGGTGATTTTTGATGACTACTCACGATACACGTGGACTCATTTTCTGAGATCCAAGGATGAGACACCGGAAGTACTTATTCATTTCCTTAAGCTAATTTAAAGAAGTCTTCAAGCCCAAGTCATCACTGTTCATACTGATAGAGGAACATTGTTCTTAAACAAGACTCTCCATGCATATTTTCAAGAAGAAGGAATTAAATATCAAACTTCGATTGCTCGAACACCTCAATAGATCAGCGTTGTCAAAAGACGGAACCGTACTCTAGTTGAGGCTGCTAGAACAATGCTTTTGGCTTTTAAACTTCAACTCTTCTTTTGGGCTGAAGCTATAGCTACAACATGTTACATATAGAATGGATCTTTAATCATCCCCAGACATGAAAAGACACCATATCACATCATCAATGATAGGAAACCTACTCTCAAACACCTTCACATCTTTAGTTGCACGTGCTACATAGTGAGAGATGATGAAAATTTTGACAAGATGAAGGAAAAGGGGGATCCATGTATTTTGGTGGGATACTCTACTTAGTCAAAGGGATACAGAGTCTATAACAAGAGAACCAGATTCATAGTTGAATTCATCCATATCAACTTTGATGAAATCAAGGAATTGACTATGACGTCTCATGATAACTCTTCAGACCTCGCGCCCCAATGACAAATGCCGTCAGATTATGAAAACTCAGCCCCCGCGCCCCAACTACAAAAGACTTCTGATCATAACCGTTCAAAATCAAAATTCAAGACCAAAACAATAAACCTTCAAGTTTAAATCGGGTTCCAAATATTGTCCTACAGCAGATACAGGAGCTATGTCACTATAAGAGTTGGATTTACTACTTAGTCATTTGTATGAAGAATACTTTCCTACAGGAAATCAAAGTGTGTCAAAGCCTTCCGCTCTCTCTAATAATTCTCAACAACAAGACACACAACCTACATTGAATGTTCAACCTACAACAAAACCAATTATTCCACCAACAATGTTAATGCTGAGGAAAACAACAATGATCAAGCAGCAGATGCACCGTTTAAAGCGTACGAATTTATCAACCCTTTTGCTCCATTAGGACCCGAAGTTGCTGAGTCTTCCTCACGCAATGTTGATACTTCAAACATGCATACAATCTACCAAAGACACCGTTCTGACTACCACTGGACTAAAGATCATCCTCTATAACAAGTTCGTGGAAATCCATCCAAGCTAGTGCAGACAAGAATACAATTGTCTACAAATCCTGAAATGTGCATGTTCACGCTCATTGTGAGTACTATAGAACCAAAAACATTAAGGAAGCAATGGCTGATCATGCATGGATCAAGGCAATTCAGGAAGAGCTTCATCAATTTTACCTACTTAAAGTTTGGGAACTTGTTGACAAACCATTTGGAAAGACAGTGATTAATCTAAAGTGTTGTTGAAAAACAAGAAAGATGAAGATAATACTATTATTCGCAATAAGGCACAACTTGTAGCTAAGGGATATCGATGGGAAGAGGGTATTGATTTTGAGGAATATTTTGCACCAGTCGATTGCTTGGAAGCAGTTTGGATTTTTGTTGCCTACGTTGCCCACAAATCTTTTCCAATCTACCAGATGGATGTTAAAATGGATTTTCTTAATGGTCCACTGAAGGAAGAGGTATATGTCAGTCAGCAAGACAATTTCATTGATCCTAATCATCCAAAAAAAGTCTATCGTCTAAGGAAAGCACTTTATGGATTCAAGCAAGCTCTAAGAGCCTAGTATGATGAACTCTCAACATTCCTGATGTCTAAAGGTTTCACTTAAGGTACTATAGACCACACTCTGTTTATGATAAGATACGGGGAGGAGATTCTACTTGTGCAAATTTATGTAGATGACATAATTTTTGGGTCTACAAACCCAAAACTTTCTAAAATTTTTGAAAGACTAATGCATAGTAGATTTGAGATGTCCTTAATGGGGAAAATGAAATTCCTTTTAGGACTTCAGATCCACCAATCCCCATGAGGTATCTTTATCAATCAGGCTAAGTATGCTTTAGAGATACTCAAAAAGCATGGTATAGATAAATGTAACAGCATTGGTACACCAATGGCTACTAAACCTAAACTGGATGCAGACTTGAGTGGAACACCCGTTGATCAAACAAGATATCATAGTATGATAGGGTCACTCATGTATCTGACTTTCAGTAGACCAGACATAGTGCAAGCTGTATGTTACTGTGCATGTTATCAAGCAAGACCAACGGAAAAGAACCTCCATGAGGTTAAAAGGATCTTTTAGTACTTAAAGGGAACCATTAACACAGGACTCTAGTATATGAAGGATTCTGGTTTTGAACTAACCGCTTTTTTAGATGCCGACCACACAGGTTGTCTTGATACTCGCAAAATCACTTCTGGGGGAATACAGTTCTTAGGTAACAAGCTAGGTAGTTGGATGTCCAAGAAGCAGGACTGCATTGCACTGTCAATAGCAGAAGCAGAGTACGTGGCGTTATCTGCAAGCTGTGCTCAAGTAATGTGGATGAGGACACAACTTAAGGATTATGGATTTGACTAAAATAGCATACCGTTGTACTGCGACTCTGAGTCAGCCATAGCAATCTCATGCAACCCCGTGCAACACTCCCGTACCAAGCACATTAATGTTCGTTACCACTTTATCAAGGAACATGTTAAACGTGGCATAGTTGAATTGTACTTTGTTGGAATTGAATACCAATTAGCTAAATGTTTATGATAGCTCTTTTATAAGAAAGGTTTGAGTATCTTGTTAGATGAACTGGTATGATATGTTTGACTCTAGCGGAACTGGAGGTTCTGGTAAAAGAGACTACTTGATATATTCATCAAACATCAACATGTAAATATTTTTTGAAAAAGAAAAATACAAAAATATAAAACTTATAAAACCAAATACAAAAATAGAAATCAGAAATACCAAAAAGAGTCTTCTCAACATGTCTCTTTGAATCGATATCATTTATGTACCTAGAAATGATGATTAATATTGTCACGTGTATCTAAATGAAGTTCGAGCAAGAGTTCAAATGTTTTAAAATGTGTCATTTCTATTTTCTTAATGACTTACGATTACCTCAGACTGTAACTCGTGTTTAATGACTATGACTTGTGTACACATCAGTGCACAACTCATTTTTAAAGAAAAGAAAGGTGTACGTTTCAGTGCGCTTTATCTTAAAAAGAAGAGAAATCTTCTTCGTCCTGAGCATTCTTTCAAAAAATTTCTTGCTCGGGACACACGACTTCTAAGTAAATATCAGCTTAGGACTCGTTCTTCAAATAAAGGAAAGTGTGCACTTATCTATATTTATCAACGAGAAAAAAAAACTTCTCGGACTTTAGCTGACACAAAACGTCAAATCAAAGATATTCAAAGTCTTTAGAGCTTAAGTAACATTGGTTTTCAAACTGTTGAACACAATTTTTCAAGAATTTCTCAAAAGGTTTTCAAAATCTTTCCAAATTGTGTGTTCAACACTCCCTTCTCACGAAAATTTCAAAAGACGATCATTTTTTTCAAGTGAATTAATTTTTGAGGGTGAGTTTTTCGAAAGCCAAAGTTTTAATGTTTTTGGATACATCATCTCACGATAATTTTTATGTATTCAAAACATTAGAAAAAGTCTCTTAATAATAAATCTATGGTAATAACGACATAACTTATTTTTAAATATTTGTTATAAGATGATCCAGTGTATGAGCACAATTTTTTAAGAATTCTTCAATGACAATTCATAATCTTTCAAAATAGTGTGCTCAACACTGCCTCACCCTTATTTTTATATATAATTTACAAATTGATATCATTTTTCTTTTGGTGTCAAACATATATAAAATTGAGGGGGAGCAAAAACAAAAAGCAAGTTTCACATAATTCATGCTGAAACATTTCTCTACCCTTGAATTTTTTAAGACAAATTTTAATCACTTGGTATTTCAAAAACTAAGTGACTTAGTATTTATAATAAGGGGAGAAATGTGAATAAAATGTGATCTTGAAAATAATAAGTGATCTAAAAGACTCAAAGTGATTTTCACTTCTACCCACATGTGCGAAACACTTACATTTATCAATGCACGTGTGTAGGGGGAGTTTTTCCAAAAGATGAAACTTTCAAAGTGTGACACATTTTGATAATTATATCAAACACTTTGATTGATTTTTTGAATGGTTTTATGTTTACAATCAAATACCCAATAACCTATTAATTTACAACGATTATGAAGTCATAAGATAGTTAGGTTAGGTATTAGTCCTATGATCCAACTAGAAACAGAGGGATCTACCCAATGACATCCCATAGTTAGAAATAACAGTCCTTAGGTATGATTTGGAGAAGAATGAGAAACAGGAAAAATGTTGACTAAGACATGAGCTAACACTGGAACAACCATAACAAGGTGTTAGTAATGAAGTATTGGTAAACATTGAAGGGGTTAAAGAATTAAAAAGAAACGTATGGATAAAGGGTAAAAAGAAAGAAGCCCTCTACATAATTTAGGCAGAATCTGGGTCAAAAATACATATGCTATCAGTCTTCACAAAGATGAATTCTCGTATTGAAAAAAGACATCATGGACCCAGTGATGCAGTTCACAACCCTTCCCAGCCATTCAAGTTTCTCTCAAAAGATACTTGTCTTATTTGTCACAAAGATTAACATAACTTCTATTGAATTTCTCCCTCCGAGTTAGTTGATATTGAAAAGGTGGCAGTCTGCTCCATCCTCTGCTCACTAAAACAAAAATGCACTAATCGAGTTTAGAGCCAAGAGATCATTCTATAAATCTCATTAGGACACATTTCCTAATAAACACTTGTTGTTCAACATCTAGAACACAAGTGATAACAAAAAGTTCTACGCATTATCCTTGTGATTTTGATAGAACATTCAGAGTGATACTCTTTAGTATTCACAGTGATGAATAGAAATCCTTCCATTGTCAACATTAAATAGCACTGAGTAGGTGACTTGTGAGATTCTATATGAATCAAGCTTGTGTCAACCGGATATCAATTTTGGTCTAGTAAATGAATTGACGACTCAATCAGTAAGATAGTAACTAACTAATTCACTCTTATCGTGTTGTCTGCTTTGAGATGTTCTGGTAATGAGAACAAGATAGTGCAGCTGGAAACCCTGTCAAGGAGGTTCTTTGAATCTCCCTGATCACAAGTGCAGTATTTGTAATGTAAAACTAGGAAACAGAGGTTATCACAACCGAACTCCAATGAATGACAAATCTATATTCGTCTATATTTGTTGTATATCACTAACATGTAAATGTAGGTTAAGGAAACGGAGTTCCAACCCCATTCCAGCTGAGTCGGATTCATTACTACATGCTCATGCTCAAGCTACAAAGACATACTATAAGCATCAAGATTTAGAAATCAAGAAAGCTCTAGATTAAACAAAGACAAAGACTTCCTCAACTCTAATATTCAAGATCTTCCTTAAAGATATCAAGATTATCAAGACAAAGATTATCAAGGGATATTGCTAGCAAGATTTCAAGATTATGAAAGTACGAGCATGTTGGTACAAAGGCACAAGATCGCAAGATGGCAAAGATAATAAAGATAAACAAGGATAAACATTTAAAGATCTCAGAACTAAATACAAAGTCAAAAGACATTGACAAAGGCTCAAGATCAAAGACCATACAACATAAAGGAACAAGCCTACAACAATGATAAAGACCAAGACCAAGACTCAAGAGCTCAACGACAGTACAATTTCAAGGACCTCACTTCGGGGGAGATTGTTAGCCTCAAAATACTGAGTCGATAATAGAAGCATCGGTCATTCAACAAGGAAGCTTTGGTAATTAATATATCTATATTGTAATAGGTTAGAAAGGGAACGGGGCTCATTTAGTAATCTAATATTGTATGTGTTGTGGGCTAAAGCCCAACCAAAACCCAAGCCCAGTCCACCTCAAGAAACCCTAGGCGTCAGGTATTAGCCTAGTGGTATAAATACCCCTTCTCCACAATGGAGAGGGGTTGGTTGTTCTTTATTTTCTTATAGTACAATCCAAACACTCTCTTATTTTCTTTATTTCTTCTTCTTTCTTTATTTCTTTCATATATTTCGTGTAATACTAATGAAAGTGAAATGATATTGGTTTTGACATGATAAAACAATCGACATCCAATAATAATGGCATGGGAGGGACGCAAAACAAGTGTCCATGTTTGATTGGAAAGAAGAGCAGAAATTTTAGAGTCTATAGTGTTTTCCAATTAGGATCACACATAGCCTGCGTTGTAGACCGAGGAAGAGGTAGCGCAGCCGTGGTAGCCGTAAGAACGAGTCTGTAAACAGGCTTAAGAGAACCAGTTTGAGACCGGGTGTCTATAGGATGAGTCAACAAGGAAGGAGGAACATAATTAGAGGCTAAAACAAGAGGACTAGTGGGCTCGACATGGCTCAAGTCAGGCGCGACACCACCTGACTCACGGTGAGGTGCTTAGCTAGACATATTATCATACGTAATGCTGCTTGAGGCTCAGGTTGGTGTATCAGGTTGATGATGATCACACACGACTCGACCATTACGGTGCGTCGTACTGTCATTGTTTGGCGTGGGAGACGCGTCAAAAAAAGTATCCCGAGGACCTGCAAAAGGAGGTAAAGGAACGAGACCAGGTGTTACAAGTGGTGTATCCTCAAAAACAAACACATCATATTCGGATGTGGAGGGAGTGGAGTGGAAAGAAGAATATGGAATATGATATTCATCAAATGTCACATGACAAGAAGTGTTAACTCGTTAGGTAATAAGATTAATACACTGTGAACCTCAATGATATGAAGAAGGACCTAGGTAAACACAAGCGGTGGACCAAGGGGCAAGTTTTTATTAACTTGTTGTAGACAAGTTATGATAACATAAACATCCATATACGCGAAGATGTGAGTGGGTGGGAAAGAACCCGTACAAAACCTTAAAAGGTGTACGATAAGTGAGAGTAGTAGTGGGTAGAAGATTTAGAACATGAACGACCATATGTAAAGCTTATTGTAACACCCCCATTTTTGACATATAGCAGTGAAAGCTAATCTGGGGTATTACTTCATGGATCAACAGACATAATCATAGAAAATGACTCATAAAGAGACATTTTGGAAAATTTTGTTATCATTTATTTATTCATCAGAGTTTCTACAAAAAAGGTCCCAAAATCTAGAAACATAAAGTTTGAATGATAACAATTTAGCCATCTTCAAGTTCATGCCACTCCGAGACATAAGTTGCTCAATTACCTGAGATAAACATGCTAAAAGGGTCAACACAAAGGTTGAGTGAAATTCATAGGTTTATGATAAATAGTTGGATACAAGTCATCATAGACAGTGGGTTACGTTGTTATACACCCATAAATAGTAATAATTGCAATTGCATTTACAATTATCATAGTAATAATCTCATAAGTGGTAATAATTGCAACACATACAATTATCATGAAAAACAGTATTATTGCCCTAAGCTCATGATATCAATAGGTTAACATGGAAATCACAGTAGTGACATTGGTTGAGGAACAAATGTCCCCGTGGAAAGGTAACTTGCCAAGGTTACCCATTAAGTCAAATATAGTGTGTTTGGCTACCCCATGAACGGGTATACCAACGGGAGTCATCACCCCCAATAGATCTATCCACAATATTTGCGTTTACTTGCAAGTAATTAATGGTTCATGATATGGAAATAGTGGCACTAGAAGGTACTTAGGCAATAATATATCTGGATAGCATACATTTGGAAAAACACTTGCACTCATGGTTTAAGCATGTATCCCCCTCGCGGGTTTATAAAACATTCAAAAGATTGAAATGCGAGGCTATGAACTCACCTTAACAGGGAAATCTGATTGATGGCAAAAGTATATGAAATGAAAGTAACGGCCTCGTCACGTAACCTGAGGGTAATATGTCAAGTCTTAGTGTGATTGTTTATGTTTTCAAAACTTTATAAAGTTTAACATACATCTTACTTTGATTTATTAATTTATGGAAATATTGTATCACTGTGCGGGCTATCGTAAATCCAGCAAACTCGTCAAAACATATACCCAAATGAAACCCCTCACATGAAACTCCCTAGTAACGTGATATGTTATAGATTAAATGATAAGATTTTATCATTTTAGGTTTCTTCAAAAGCTAGCGGATGATAAATTAGGTTATATTTATAACATAATTGTTTTATAACGTTTCGATCGATGAATGATAATGACAAATGTGTCGGGCTTTAATAAAATCGAGTCTTATAAAATATATTTTTATAATTAATATAAAAATAATACATTTTATACCTTTAAGAATGTAAAATGGCAATATACACCCTTGGTTTATATACTTTTACAAGTTTAATCCTTTATATATATAGGATATATAATTTAAACCTTTAACTTTAAAACTTGGAAAAACAGCCCCTTGTAGTTATAACTTTAGGAAAATGACATTTTCAACCCCTCTAGTCATAAATTTCAGAAAGTTACGATATATACCCCTTTGCATGAAATCATTTGTAAATCAAGTCCAAAAACCATAATAATGATATTTTTGAAATCCAAAAGAGTTTTACAGCTTATGGCTTATTAGATTAAGCTAAAATAAGTTAGAATAAATAGATTTTATGAGCTTTAGCTTATCAAAAGAACTTGTGAACAAGAAAATCCAAAACGGGTTCGTTTGGTTTAGAAAAATCAACCTGATGGGTTTAGGGTTTTAGGATATGATTTAGAGCTTATAAAAATGTTAAGGAAGCTTATTAGGATAGCTTATATTAACAGCTTATGGTTTTAGCTTATAAGGTTTCATAAAAATGGGATTTAGGGTTTTATTAGGGTGCGAATGGTTTTAGGAAAAACCATGCATGAGATTGTGATCCAAGAGCTTAAACAAGAGTTAAAATATGCTCTTACAAGCCTTATGAAAGATTTAAAACAGATTATGAGCTTATGGAACAAGTGGAATGACTTACAATCTTGAATATGGGTCGAAATAGGGGTTTTTGGTTCATACGACTTTGTGACAAGTTCTAAGGCTTCTCCTTCTTTTTCCTTGGCTTCTAACTGATCTAGGGACTTCACTTCACTTCTAGGACATGGCTTGGATTATGATTTTAAGGTGGAAGAGAGTTGTGAAGATGAAATGAAAGGGTGTGCTTGGTTCGGCTATATATAGGGCACGAACACCCTTGGTGCCCAAGTTTCTTGGTGTGGTGGCCAAGTTTACTTGGTGTAGTGGCCAAGGGCTGTAGAGTAGTGACCAAGGAATATCTAGTGACTAGGATTAGAGTTAGGATGAGGTGTTGAGAGGTGTATGAGGGTTCGGTTATCAAAGGGTGACAAGGAGGGTTTTTGGAGTGCAAGTAGCTTACAAGGAGGTGATGGAGGTGGTAGGGTGGCTGCTAGGTGATGAAAAGGTAGGGATGGAGGTGGTTGCTTGGTTGATTTAAAATGGTTTAAACTAGTTAAAATGGTGATGGGTGGTTTAAGGTTTTGGTTTAGGATTTTAGGTTTTTAGATCAAATTAGGGTGTAGGATTTGGAGTATTTAAGGTTTAAATGTGTTGCTTTAGGTACTAGTAACTTGTGTTAATAAGTTTGTATGAAAACTAGAATGAAAATGATGGGAAAATGAGCTAGTTTGAATCTATGCTTTATTAGCTTGTACATTGAGCTAAAATGAGTTGTACCTTGATTTAGGAGGGTAAATGTAATTCAAATATTGTTCATTATAACTAGTACATATACTTTATAAACCTGTACATTTATTTTGTATGCAAACATTACATATAATTAGGGTTTTGATATAAACATTTAACGTTTAAAGTTGTTTTGATAGAATGTCATGGAAAGTAGATAACGTATTTGGTAAAAATGATATTAGAACATAGACTTGACATATTAGGATGTTTACTTGATATAAAGATAAAATTGGCATAGGTAGTTGCGTGAGCTCGTTTAGTTTGCAATGTAAGTTATGTTACATAGTTAGAATGAATAAAGCAAAAAAATTTCCCGTAAAAAAGTAGTATTTAATATAATATAAGTGGAAATTACAGTGATGAAAAATGTAGGTTGTTACATTCCCCTAACCTTACAGAAATCTCGTCCCGAGATTTAGTTGAGTGATAGAGTGATATTTGGAAACAGAAGTTCTTAGCTTCTATAGTTTCTGGTCTGATGGTCTACTTTGTTACAATTCTTACACCTGACAGTGCAAGGTCCTGTGTGATGCAGTGTACACTTCCTACACAGGGGATGAGGTCCATTATATCCACGGTTTCCATAAGTTTTGAAGGTTTCATGCCTTCCATTTTGCTGCTGGTGGTAATCATTGTTATATTGTTGTTGTTACGATTATTGGGGTAGTTGTTGTTGCCATGATTATTGGGGTAGTTGTTGATGTTGTTTCTTCTATCATTAAACTTTCGTTTGTGATCATTGGTTCCTTGCTCAGCATCGTGCTTTGTTACCTGATCCATTAACCTCTGGGTTATGGTAATGGCTCCCTCCAAAGTTTGAGGCTTTAAAGCGGTAATATTTCCTTCAATACTTCTGGGTAATCCCCTAATGAAAGCTTCCATAAGTTTCTCAGTGTTTGGTACCATATTTGGACATAAGACTGCTAATTCCTAGAATCTTCTAGCATAAGTCTTGAGATCATTTCCTTTCACGACCAAGTTGTAAAATTTGTCTTTGGAACAAAAAGTGGTATTGGTTACTCCAAAAATGTGTGTCAATATGCATATAGTCACACACGTTTTTTTTTTGTGTTTGTCACCAAAGATCGCGCCACCGTAGGTGTCCTACGGTGACATTGTTGAGTTCGTGGCCTTTTTCGTTGAAAAAGAGTGACCAAAACCCGAATATATGTGACAAATTAGGCATAAGTTTTGTTGGATTAATTAGTATTAGTGACCGTAAACACTTTATAGTCACACAAATGATTTTTGAGAGTGACTATTGTTCGTCCTTTGGCCACATAAATATATAATATATGTGACATTTAAGATGGTTTATTCAAGTATATGTGTATTTTGTGTGACTATTTCCCGTCCTGTGGCCACATGAATATATAATAAATGTGACGTTTGTGATGATTTAGTCACACAACGGGTGATTTTTTTAAGCTAATCACATATAATTTAAAAAAAAGTGGCAAAAAGTGTTAATAAGTGTGACCATATGCTTTTTAAAATCAAGTAAATGTGTATTTTATGTGACCAATGTTCATCCAATGGTCACATGAATTTTATATTTATATGTCCTTTTGTAATATTTAGTCACACAAAGCATGATTTTTTTGGGATTTAGTTACATACAAGTTAACCAAAAGTGGCCAAAAGTGTTAATAAGTGTGACTATATGTTGTTTAAAGTCAAGTGAATGTGTATTTTGTGTGACTATTGTTCATCCAATGGTCACATGAATTTTAAGTTTGTGTGGCGTTTTGTAATATTTAGTCACACAAATCATTTTTTTTAATTTAGTCACATACAAGTTAACCAAAAGTGGCCAAAAGTGTTAATAAGTGTGATCATATGTTGTTTAAAGTCAAGTGAATGTGTATTTTGTGTGACTATTGTTCATCCAATGGTCACATGAATTTTAAGTTTGTGTGGCGTTTTGTAATATTTAGTCACACAAATAATGTTTTTTTTTAATTTAGTCACATACAAGTTAACCAAAAGTGGCCAAAAGTGTTAATAAGTGTGACCATATGTTGTTTAAAGTCAAGTAAATGTGTATTTTGTGCGACTATGGTTCATCCAATGGTCACATGAATTTTAAGTTTGTGTGGCGTTTTATAATATTTAGTCACATAAAACATGTTTTTTTTAATTTAGTCACATACAAGTTAACCAAAAGTGGCTAAAATTGTTAATAAGTGTGACCATATGTTGTTTAAAGTCAAGTGAATGTGTATTTTGTGTGACTATTGTTCATCCAATGGTCACATGAATTTTAAGTTTGTGTGGCGTTTTGTAATATTTAGTCACACAATCATGTTTTTTTTAATTTAGTCGCATACAAGTTAACCAAAAGTGGCCAAAAGTGTTAATAAGTGTGACTATATGTTGTTTAAAGTTTGTGTGGCATTTTGTAATATTTAGTCACACATCAAATTAAATAAAGAGTGACCAATAATGTTGATGTAAACCCCCGTATAAAGGTCATTACTTATTCTAATTTCTTTATTAATTTCATAAAATCTCATTTTCAAAAATTTGGTTAAAATTGAAAATTTTGAATTCTGGCGAATTTCAGACCGTAAGTCACCTGTTATCGATCGAGAAGCTAATGGACGCGTAATTATGGCCTCGTAAATTTCATTAGAGGCATTTTAGTTGGAAATAATATATCTGACCTATTTTGGGTGTGACGTGTTTAAAATTTTCGTTTTTGTGAAATTTGAATGTTGGACTAGCTTTCGGGTCAAAATATTATAAGTTATTAAAAATTTAGCCTTAAGAGTTTAATTTATTTATTTTATTATTTCTCGTCTTTTATTTGTGTTTAGTTAAAATCGCGTCAAAGAAATCGTGATTCGTAATCAAATAGCTGGTTAAATAGATTATCGGGCTAGGAAACTAAGTAAAACGTCAAAATAGCAAGCAAAAGCCCAACCAAGCCCACCCCTCTCATAGGGAGCCGGTAATAGGCAATAAAAACAAAGAATATGTATTATTATATTTTTATTTTAAGAATTATACTAGTAATATGATTCTAATAAATACAATTCCCAAAATTTTAGATATAATAGTCCAAATAAAACAATAAACCCTATTTATACCTACACAAACACACCGATTTCTTTTAAACACACACACACTCAATATCTGTTTTCCGTCCTTTTCTCTCTGTTCGATACAATACAGACACACTCCACCACCGAATTCAACTCCACTCAAATCCACTTCCAATCTACATAAAACCTATATATCCAACCCAAATAAAACAATAATCCATCTTATATACCACCATGCATTGTCATCTAAGAAGAAAGAAAAAGTTAAGATCATGATTTGTTGAAGTTCCTTAAAGGTTTTGTTGGTGATACAAGTTTATAAAGATTCAAGAGTGTTACTAGTAAAAGATTTAACAAGAAAAAGTTAGGGTTTGGTTGTTTGGTCTCTTTTTGATTCGGCAAAACAAGAACACAAGGGGAAGGTATTCTTGATCAATCTACTAATTATTATTATGTTTATATGTAATGTTTAAACCCTTTTAATTTAATCTTAACTTATAATCAATGCATGTGCTTGATTTCAATTCTTATAAACATGCATGGTCATGAACTTTGATTCTTGGTTTGATCTATAAAAGTTATGTTATTATGATTGGAATATGTTAATAGGATATGTAGTGGCATTGCATGTTAATGATTGATGTTTTGGATGAGTTTTGGATTGGTTTAATAGAGTTATATGTGGGCAGTTTTGAAACAGCAGCTAATTCGTGTCATAACTCTAAACTTTTAGCTTTTGGTCTGTTGGCAAATTGCATGGGTAGGTAGATAAAGGTCTCATATCAATGGGATAGTTGGATGCTCAACCAATTGTTCCGAATGAATGAGATATGGCCAAAATATGAAACTAGGTCAGATCTGAACCTTCGATTAGAACACGTGTTTTTCTACAGATTGTTGAACTAAAAGTTGGGTTTTTAAAACATGTACTTATACTAGACATCATAGGGAAGCTCCAACAATTGGCCTCTCGTTCGTTGCTATTATAGAATGAGATTTATGGTCTTTTCCGTAAAGTATAGAAAATCAGTGAAAATTCTGGGTAGAGTTACCAAGGGTAAAATGGTCTTTTCACCATGATTTCTAAACTTCCAGTAAACGAGGCCTGCATATTTGAAAACTAGACTTCAAAATCATTCCAGGGGTGAAAGTCTCATATTTATACCATTTATAGATTGGTAACTACCAGTCAACGAACAAGAGTCAATTTTAGAATTTCAAATTTTTACGTCTTTCATAAAACATAAAAAGTGTACAACCATGATAATAGGACAAGAATTAATATATAAAACTTAGTATATGTTTATTTACTTATAAGGTCAGGTTATTAGTCATATTTTGGAATAAAACCACTTTAGTTAAGTATTCGCGCAACGCCACACATATATCTTAGAAACATATCCCATACTCATAAAAATTTCTTACGTATTGTTTTTACTTCAATATTTTACTAAGTCGCGTCACATCCTATAGGTTGTCGGTGATTTTTGGTGACCTCTCTCGACTTATATACTCCGCTTCTCGATCATCGTCGCTTAAATAACTTACGGTGAGTTCATAGCCTCGCTTTTCAAATATTTTTCTTAAACCCCGCGAGTGAGATGCATGCTAGTTTTATAAAAATGAGCACAAGTTGATTTTTCTTGTATGCTTGGACCCGTATGTGAATATATTGTTGCTTGAGTAGCTTTCGTCATAAGACCCCAATCGTGAGCCGTTAACTACCTATGATGGGTAGCCGCTCATACAATTAATAGCGCTATGGGCTTGACAACCCGATTCGTTTTTTGGGAGTTTGAATCCAAAAAGTGATCACTCCTAATGTTCGGACATATTGTATGGAGATTTGAGTAGGTATCTGACGAAGTACCTAGCCTGGGGGCATTCATTGGATTATTATTATTTGTTTATGGAATTTCGTCAATGGGATCGGTGTCGCGAGCTCAATGCAACTATTAGTTAATAACTTGTCTGGCCCACAAGTTCATATGATGCTTACTATTTTTATATTGCTTGTGTTCAACTGTTTATTAATTATAAAACCTATGAATTCACTCAACTTCGTGTTGACTTTTTTTGTATGTTTCATCTCAGGTAATTGAAGTTCGAAGACTTGGAGGCACAGAAAGGAGGATTTGGGCTAAAATTTTGTTCTCCATTTTAAAAATCCATTCCTTAAATAAAAACTTATTTTAGTTTATTTATATCAAACATGTATGATGTTATGGTAACGATGTTTGGGACTACGCTTTTGAACTCTGAAACAATGGAATGGAATGAATGCTTGTTTTAAAACGGCTCTTCGAGTTGTTCTTTATATCTTATGACTATTGTACTATTATTTAACACCCAAATAGTTGGTTTCGCTGCGAGTAAATTTGGGGGTGTTAAAGATTGGTATCAAGAGCCATAAGTTATAGAGAATTAGGTCGTCTTTAAAACCTAAACTATAACTTTATTTTCAAATTTTAGCGCGCAAATTCCTCGAGATGCCGGCCAAGTCGTTCTTGCAATTACGTTTCTAGCATTATATATTGCGGGTGTATTATCACTAAGTATTTATTAATAATTACTATGATATATATTGATTATTAAACTCTACATATTAATGTTTTTATCATATTTTGAAAATCTCATATCTAATTAATGTATTGCATATATTCATGATGAGGTGGACCCGAATAACCGACCTCCTCCTGCTTCGGATGACGAGTCTAAATTTGCTCCTTTTGTTATCCCTGTGGTTAATGCCGAGAATAAGCCTCTACCATCTGTCCTCCATTTCAGTAGTACTTATGAGCGGGGCGAAAGTTCTTCTGCCCAAGAGATCTTGAAGGATATTAGTAAGGTCAGTGCATTGGATCCCGTGCCCCCAACTATTAGTACTGCTATGCATCACATTAGGAAGTTGAATGATCAAATGCGTGAACGAGCTGAGGTTGACGAAAGGATTGTGAAGAGGATCGACAAGAATGATCTTCGTGTCCGGATGGTTGGTAGTGATGTTATAAATCTGGATTGTGAGGTAAGGTAATGTCAGGCTGATGTCTCTAAGGTGATTAGTATGATGGAGAATATGAGTTTGGAGTTTGAGAGGGTGCGCAAGGAGAGTCGCCGAGCCCTGGAATTGGTTGAGTGGGAGGCTAGAGTTAGAGAGCAATACCTCCTGAAGCTCCGAATTAGAGGTGGATTTGTTGAGACGTCTACTCGCTCATTCCTTGGTCCTTTCCCGGACGACCCCTACGTCCAAGCTAGGAATGCCGCCATGGCAAATGATGATGTTGAGGGCGATGATGTCGAGGATGATGATGATATGGATGATGATGCTGTTGAACCAAGTGACCCATAGTCTTTTGAGCCCTGTAGATCTCCACGTGACTCCTAGTAGTTAGTATTATTAGTAGTTCCTTTTATTTTGATCATGTAGTCACTAAACCGGCCAGTCGGTTAGTTGATATAGTACTAGTGCTTGTAACGACCTAAGTCATGTTTAGGTTACGCTTTGTAAAACACTACAACATTGTACTAATTTTGGGTGCTTAATGGAGATGACTACTTTGATCTTTATTTACTATGTTGTGGTTGCTTATGTGATTGTCCAATTGTTCACTTCTTTGATTGTTGCTCATATGACAATTTGATTATTCTTGCAAGTTATAAATATACCAACGGTATGATAACTTACTCTTTCCTTTTCTTGTGTCGTAATAGAATCATGCCTCCTAAGCAAATGTCGCAAGCTGCCATTGCCAAATTAGTTTCCGACGAAGTGGCGAAAGCTCTTGCCGCCGATTGTGCCACCAGAAACACTATGGGTGCTGGAGGATTTGGAAACGTTGGGGGTGCAGGTAATGCAGGAAAACCCGAAAGAGCACAACCGGCTAGGGATTGTACTTTTTCAAGTTTCATGAAGTATGGTCCCACTTAATTCCATGGTAAAGAAGGGGCTATTGAACTTTGTCGTTGGTTTGAAAAGATTGAATGTACTTTTGGGATCAGTGAATGCGCTGAGAGAAACAAGGTCAAGTTTGCTGCTACTACCTTTCAGGGTAGAGCTTTAACCTGGTGGAACACCCAAGTCGCCACCCTCGATTTAGCCGTGGCGAACGGGAAATCTTGGGATGATATAAAAAAGACGATGTTAGAAGAGTTTTGTCCTGAGGAATAAATATCAAGAATGGAGGATGAATTGAGGAACTTGAGGTTAAGGGGCCATGACAATGCTGCATATACCAACCGGTTCAACGAATTAGTTTTACTATGTCCCGATGTTGTTCCATCTACCAAAAAGAAAATTAGTCAATATATTAAAGGGTTGTCGTCATACATCCAGGGTGAGACCTATTCTTCTAAGCCAACTACCTTAAATGAAGCTATAACGATGGCACATGGTCTTATGGAGCATAAAGTTCAAGGTTGGAAAGAAAAGAATGCTGAGCAAAACAAGAGGAAATGGGAAGGTGGAAGTCAAGGGAATAATCAAGGAAACCGCAATAACAACCGGGGAGACTACCGTGACAACCGCCGTCACAATCAAAACAATAACCAAAGAAATGGTGGTGCTAGGGCCATGACTCAAGCTCAAGGCAAAAATGTGAACCAAGGAGGGCACGCCCCGAAGTGCAATAGGTGTAACATGTTTCATTTTGGAAATTGCCCAGGGAAATGCAATAAATGTGGAAAAAGGGGACATATTGCTAGGGATTGTCGTGGTAAAGCAGTGGCCACTGGTGCTAATGCTGAGCCGATTAGGGTTTGTTTCAAGTGTGGGGACCCGAATCACCTCGCCAACAGTGAATTGTATCCCGAGAGGAAGAAGCAGGGTGGAAGAAATGCAAGTGGTCATGTGTACGCCGTGAAAGATGTCGATCAAGCCCAAGGCCCAAATGTGGTGACCGATACGTTTTTGCTCAATAATCGTTACTTTAGCATGTTGTTTGATTCAGGGTCGGACAAGAGTTTCATAAATGCTAGTCTTACCCATTTATTTGATATCAAACCAGAAAGAATAAGTGCTAGTTATGAGGTCGAGTTAGCCGATGGGAGGATCGCTAGTACGAATACCGTATTAAAGGGGCGCACTTTAAATCTAGTCAACCATCTATTTAAAATTAAGCTAATGCCTATAGAACTTGGT
>BQNB010021263.1:39072-64446 GCA_026074375.1 Tanacetum coccineum | reverse complement strand
ATTAATTGTGTTATTGCAACATAATTCGTAAACGAAAGTTTGTTTTCTTTGAAAGATAAACATAGTCTCTTTTCCTGTTAAGAAGAGTGAGACTTACTCCTATATCTTCTCATTGGTTGAAAAGAATAAGATAGGGTTATAATCGAATTATTATAAATTATATTTAAACTCACTTTTAATCTTTCATTACCCTTTTTCAGCTTTGAAATAATTAAAAGATAAAATATTTTGAGTAACTAGAGAACATTTTTGTCTATAGCTACCAAAATAAATTACATCTTGCATTTGTCATGATGTATGAGTTTAAACCGCATGAGTAAAGAAAATTGCTAGCAGGTCTTCTAGGTAAATTTTCTTGGACTCACTTCATTCCTTATAGTGATAAACACCCTTGTGGCTAGGGAGACCGATTAAGGAGGAATTGCATGCTAAAATGTTCAAGTTAATGAAAGCATGAATGGCTAGTCCCTCATCTACATAAGTAGAATTTCATATACTCTGTACAATACCTAAGTACATTGCTACTTGTAGGCATTCTAAGAGAGAGTAGAAAAGTAAATAAATCGCTATTTGCTTTCTACTAGTGATGTAACACTTACAATGTTGACAAATCCAGTGGGAGCTTTGCGATTTACTACTGAAAAGACATTCATGTAATGTTGTAAAATTCAGTGGGAGCTACAAGATTCATTTCCTTGTTAGTTGCCCATATTATTTCTAGCTTGCTTTGAAATAATTCATTACTTTCCGAATATGAACGAACGTAGTTTAAGGAAAATTGCATTTTATTTTATAAGATAACACGTTGCCTTTTCAATGTTGCTTTCCGAAACGTTATCTATAGAATAATAATCCACAATTCCTTATTACATGTTATGGTTAGAAATCTACTTGTAATATCTATGACACTATCATATTGTTTATACTTTCAAGTGCATGTCGTATTGTATTAAATAATGTTGTCCCGTACACAAGTGGGAGAAATTTTAAGTGTGTGTGCAAGGAACAACATATAACGATATGATTATTGGTTTCTCTTGACCGCAAGGTAAGGAAGCTAATAAATCTACTAGGACTTAAATACACGAGTTGTTTGTTGCCCTATTACATTTAAGTGTCAAGATATAATGTAAAGTTACTTCAACATCTTGACTACATGCTTTAGTCAATATAATTATGGTTAAATTATATGATCATAATCATGAAGTATGTAATTAACTTGAAATTACTATTGAACTCAAGAGTTTGCGTTCATAATTACTTTAGTTAGAATAATTATGTTCTTGTTAAGACATAATTATAAAGTCCTTGAATTTATCAATGACTCATAACATAAAGTAAGTAGTAAAATTGTTATGTCTTCTTGTTAACACATTAACATGATGTCCTTGAATTATTCGGAGACTTGTAACGTATAACTTGACATGTTCTGTTTTCCTGAAACACATGAACATAGAGTTAACATGAGGACCTTGAATTATTCAAAGACTAGTAACGTATACTTGATATGTTCTGTTTTCTTGAAACACATGAACATAGAGTTATTGTACTATTCAAAGATATATACGTTATAGCATGCACTTGGTTTAAAATACTTTGTACTCAATTTGGCTTGACCCAATTGGTGAGTATTTGATCCAAAGAGAATTAAGTTATCTAGGGAATTCTGATAGAGTCTCACAATTCCAATACTCATAGAATACCACATTATTATGGTATGTCTAATGTGTTGAAACAAACTATATTCATATTGTTTGATTTCTGATAACTTAAATGGCTCTACCTCCAAATCGATCAAGGTTAGAATTTTACGTGTGTCATGGATACACTCAATAAAGTTTCAACCTAGAAGGTATTCAAGACATTATCTATTTATGGATTGGGATGAATCCCATTATGTCTTGATTAAAGTTCTAAAATTTGTTAATATCTTATGAAGCATATTATTAACAAGCTAGAGATGAGAACTGTAAAATGCATTTTGTTGTCCCAATTAAGAACAATTTATTGTTGCTTAAATACTTAGTATTTAGAGAAGTATCTCTTCTTACAAAAGTAAGTGGGAGTATCTATAAATCTTGAAGATATTCAAGAACAAAATACATAACCTTCTGAATTCACTTGTTGATGTCATACTAAGGTTAAACATGAAAATGTCAAACCAAAGTATAATGTAAGTCTCATTCATAAATCCGCAAGGATGCCTCATCAATAGAGTGATATAATAATATCAATGCTGAGGAATATAAGTTAGAGGGTCATTGTAAATCTGCTAACTAATAAGATGAATTATCACATCTTGAATGTGATAAATATCTTAGAAATATGAATGATAAGATGCAATCCTTAAAAGGGCAATCAATGTTTTAAGCTTGATTGATCTTTGATAATAACATATTGCTGGAAGATATATAGAGTTAGAGGGTATTGTAAAACTAGTAAAAATAAGACGCAAATATCAACATCATGGATTGTGGAATCGAAATATCTTAGGAAATTAGCATGTAAGATGCAGTCTTTATCAAGACAACATTCATCTCGTCGCTCTAAATTGACTAGGTTTTGACAAAAAGTAATCGCCTGTCGAGGTAATTAGATCTGAGTTTTAACTTCCACAGCTGTCGGATAATCGCGTACTAAAATATTCTACTATTAATGCTGGACTGATGTTAAATTTTTTGATCTACTCAAGCAATTGATATTGATTAAATCTTTTTGAGTGTGTATGAGCCTTAATTATATAAAATAAATAATTGTTCATACATGTTTTCTTGTATTGAAAATTTCGGCACTTAAAGGATCATAATTAATGTAACATCGGCATTTTTGGAATCTTAAAAGACTCTTTTACTTGGCTTTGTTTCTTTTGGGTCTGACTTGACTTTTTGACTTTTGACGTCTTATTATCGCATAAAAGCGATTACCGCGTAACCAGTAATGTTTTCGGAACATATTTTAAATAATAAATCATATTTATTATCTCATATCTCATGTGCAAAGTTATTTTTAACTTATTTGACTTGAAAACAAAAAAGATATATGTTATTCCTAAGCTGACTTATCAAAAACGAACCATTAAATCACATTTTCACGACTCGGATTTTAAAGCAATTTGATGTAAAACGACATTCCGGACAACTTTTTAGTTTTGCCCGAGACCCGAAAACAAGCAAAAGATGACTAAAATACCCTCGCAAGGTTTTGGAAACCGCACACAACGCGTACTGACACAAAAATAATTAAATTACATTTAATTATCATTTTTATTAAATAAATATATTTAATAAATTACTTAGCATTGTATTCAAAAGCGTTTGTTAATAACGCGAATATTCGAGTTAAAATTCATTTCTTTCGGACAAGGCACAATCAGGATATCAAATAAATAACAAATATTTTTATAAATGTTATAAAAATATTTATGAAATACTATCAAGTAAATACTCATTTTTATCGGAAAAATAATTTGGAACGCAATGGCACAAGTTTCGTATGTTAAAACATCCGTCAAGTGGCCTATACGAGACCCGAACCGTTATATTACAAAAGTTACACTTTTGGTCCCTGTGAAAATATTTACAAAAGTAACCCTCATCTTTTTGTGACTTGTCACATTTATATTATAACTTTTAATATATACTATATTATAATATATTATTATATATATTATATCTATATATATAATATATATATATAAATATATATATAAATACTATATATATATATTTTATATATATATATATATTCAAACAACACACACACCTCCAACCTCCATCTCTCTCATCTTTTCCGGGGAGCTCCCCCACCGCCGCCATCACCTCCGGCCACCAGAAAACTTTTCCGGCCGAGTCCAAAAATGTTTCTCACCAACCGATCTATCCGATCCCCACCACCACGCGCCTCCACGCGCTGCCACCACCCCACCGACGCCACCACAGCCGCCACTGCCACAAGCACCACCGCACCATCGCCACCATGGTTGTCACCTTCAACCGAAACCCCTCATCACCACCATCACCACCACGTTCATCAGACAAGGGTGTGTTTGATTTCATCAATGACAAGGGTGCGTTGGGTTTTTAATACAACCCATCAAGGGTGCGTTGGTTTTGTGTGAACCCACCACAAGTGTGCGTGGGGTTTCGGGTCAAACCACCAGCCAGGGTGTGTTGGGTTTCTGGTAAGCCGAGTAGGGTGCGTCGGGTTTTGTGGTAGCACCGAAATGGGTGCGTTTGGCTGTTCTTAACAGCCTATGATGCGTTTGGTTTATAAAGAAACACCACAAGGGTGTGTTGGTTTATGTGGTTAACACCACAAGAGGGTGCGTTGAGTTGTAGTTGCACCAAGGGTGCGTTTGATTGTTCTTTGCACCACGTAGGGTGCGTTTGGCTGTGTAGAAACACAACCGAGGTGCGTTTGGTTTTCTAAACAACACCTCAAAGGGGCGTTTGGTTTAGCAGATTCATGATAAGGGTGCGTTTGGTTGTGCAGTTTTGCACTAGGGGTGCGTTTGGTTGTTAAAACAGCCAAAGGGTGCGTTTGGGTTGACTGAAACACCACAAAGAGTGTGTTTGGGTGGGCAGTTACACCGTAAGGGTGTGTTTGGGTGAGCAAAAAACTTTAAAGGGAACGTTTGGTTTGGCAGAAACTCGTATAGGGTACGTTTGGTTGTGCAGTTAGGGGCGTTTGGTTGTGCAGTTAGGGGTGTTTGGTTTAGCAACAAGGGTGCATTTGACGGTAAAAATCAACAATAAATATATCGTAAAATTTTATATTATAAAAACCGGATTAAATGGTGGTTAAAATGGTTAAATAAATATATTATTTATTATATCAGCAAAGAAGTTAGAAAAGTCTCATGACCCTTTGGCTCTAGTAGCAAACACGGGTTCATCATCCAGACAAACATCATCTTATTATGTGACACGTCCTACGTCTGTGGTTGATTATGATGATGAGTACCAGCAGGATGATGTCCACAACAATTCTGAAGATCCTCTAGTCTCTGCAATGTTGTTACTTGCAAAAGCCATTACTCAAAATTTCTCTAATCTGACAAATAATCGTCTTCGTGCTTCATCCAACACCAGAAATCAAGCAATCATTCAAGGAGACAGGGTGAATATTTAAAGCAGGAATTTGGCATACTGGAAGAAATGGCAGACGAGCTTATGTTCAAGAGGAAGTTGTTGAGGGAATGAATGCTCCAAAAGAGACTGGAAATGTTCAAAGGACTCTTCGAATTCCATCTTCAGGCAATACTTCAACTGTTCAATGCTACAACTGCAGTGAAAAAGGACATTATGCTAGGAATTGTCCAAAGCCAAGGGTTCGTGACTCGAAGTATTTCATGGAACAAATGTTGCTGGAAAAACAGGATGAAGTGGCGTATTTCTTACTGATGAGCAGAATGATTTTCTTTTTGCTGACGCATTAAGGATGGAAGAAATTGAAGAACTCAGTGCAAACATATGCTTAATGGCCAGAATTCAACCAGCTGGTCATACGTCTGATGATGGGCCAAGTTGTGAGATATGATCATTTATAAGTGAGGTACAATCTTCATCCATCGATGAGAATAATGAACCAATGTATCCCAATAAAAAAAAAAAGAAACCCATTCATTTTTTTAAAAAAACTAAAAATTATTAATCGTACCATTGGTGATGATCAAATTAATAGCAATATTAAATTTGATTCATTCAAGGGAAATGTTAATAGTGGCAGTGTTGAAAAAGATACACATGTTCCTGATCTATGTGCAGTAGAAAAACTTGCTAGAAATGCATATCAGGAAGCTGAAAAACAACGAATATTTGCTCAACAAGTCCAAACACAAAACACGCATTTGACTAGTCAGCTTGAGATGTATAAGGAACGGGTTCGGATTTTGGAAAACATAAACAAGGATAATAATTATCTCAACGAATTTCTTGAAGCTAATGAACGGGCAAAACGTTATAATAAACAAGCTCAGTCTCAATTGGTTCGTGATCGAGATTCATGGAGATCTCGTGGAAACTAAAGAGATAAATTAGATTTAGATGTCAAAAATTACAAAGGTAAAATGAGGGTATTACAAAAGAAACATTCGATTTTTAAAAAGGCAAATAAGTGAAAAGGGAATATAGTTATCTGATACTATTACTAGATCTTGAGGCCAAACTAAAAAAGAATGTTGATCTGATTTTGAAACTTGGTAATTCTTTACAAGGAATGTTTATGCTTGGACCAAAACCATTGTCTGTGTATGACCAACAATTAAAACATGGTTTGGGGTATCCGAATCCTTATACACTCAAGCAAGCAATTTCAAAGTGTCCAAAGTTATATGTTGCATCTAGTTTAGGTAATTTAGAAATTCCTTTGAATGTTAGAGATTCTGAGGACACTCTTGAGGAAGCTTTCAAAAGTCAACAAAAAATGCAAAAAAATACGCGATGATCCAATGATGTTGCAATTAAAAAACAAAATTGCTGGACAATTAACTACAAAAAATTAAATGTGCTTTATAAAGATTTTGTTCCTCAAAAAGAGCTTTCTGTCGAGCAAAAATATTTTTCATCTTCTTCTATTCCCTCGGTTAAGATTCCGGTATCAAAAACTATGCCAAGTGAGTCACCTTTGATCAAAGAATTAGACAAGATAAAAGTTTGTTTTGAAAAGCTGTATTTGCTAATACAACAGAACTGTAAAAGAGCAAGCATTTTTTACACATCACCGGTAGAGATACAAATCAATGATTTTTGTCAAGATCAAGTTAAACCAATTCTTAACGAGTTGAAGGTTTATCTTGAATTCTTTCGGAATCTATTTCAAAGGGATATAAAAGAAATGAAAGATGTTTTTGAGTCGACAGAAAGTGAGCTTGATGAACTAGAGAAGCAAAATGATTTGTTGAAAGATCAACTTTTGGAAGCATCTCTCAAACATGATGTTGAGCTGTGTGTGTTGTTAAATCATGAATGCGTAGATAAGATCTTAAGTGATGAACTTGACCAAGTCAAAAAGAAATCTTTTGAGATTCAAGAGGGTTTGCAGTCTAGAATAAAAATTCTTGAAAAAGATGTTCAAAGATGTCAAAAGCAAAGTGTTGATTTTGAATTAAAGCTACAACATGAAAAAGAAAAATATAAATGGGATTAACTTGAGAATAAAGAGCACAAATCCTCTTGTTACCTTGGATTTCAAAGTTTTTTTTTATTTTTTTTTTTCGAGAAACTTGAGAATGAGAACGTGTCTTTGGATTTTAAAGTGCAATCTTTGATAAAAGAATGCGACAATGTCAAAATTGAATATCAAAACCTTTTTGATTCAATCAAAAAGACACGGTCTCAAACTCAAAAGGAAATGGATGAATTAATTGTTCATGTTTCTGAGAAAACATATGCATATGGTGCTATTCGTGCTGAGAATCAGGATCTTTTGTCTATCATATCTGAGTTAAAGACAAGATTAGAAAAAGTTGAAAAATGTAAGTGTAAATACTAAGTTTGACAAAACAAATTGTTTTTAATATCTTCTTTGTGTCACACCACTAAACAAACACGCTTTTCAAAATAAAACAGATGTTTCCAAAACAGAAGAAAACCATGTTGTATCAAAACCAGTCACTTTACAGACTTCATCTAACAAACAAACAGGGGCAAATCAGAACAAAAATGTCATTAAACCAGGAATGTACAAAGTTGTCACAACACAAGAATCACAAATAAAAAAGACTAAAAGTGGTTTATCTTCTACAGGAGTGAATGGCTACATCTAGAGTTAGAAGTCCATTGAGTTAATATTCCTGTGTACGAACAGTGGTTTAGTCAAACTATACGAAGCAAACAAAAATGTTTAGTTTATGTTAGGAAAGATAAGCAAAAAGATAATACATATGCGAATGTTATTTCGAATAAGGAGAATGTAATTGTTGTTGATGTTGCAAACGCTTCTAAAGCGAAAACTTTGTTATGTGTTTCTTATATGAAAAATGTGCTTATTCCTTGTCATGATAAATGTCTTACAAAGTATAAATTGAATGTGCGTTCAAATGTTCGTAGAACCTTCTCCACTAATTCTAGAACACCAAAATCTTTAGAAAAAACACATACGTAGCTCCTAAGACTAGGTTTTCTAAGAAAGAGACACAATCTAAGACTCTAGATACTACTTCTGTAGTTTCCAAATATAAGATTAATGTAGAAAGTGCCTCAAAAGCAAAGGATAAGGTTTCTAGTGCGTCTAGGATAAAGAAAACAAATTTGTGTGATAAACCGTTAAGCACATTCATAAAGAACAAGATTCGGACAAGTAGAATTTGGCAAAAGTGGTTTGAATCATAACCAAATGTTATTTGGACTCCTTTAAACATAAAACCAAATGTTTCTAACACTCGTTCATATGAAAAACCATCGGTTTCAATTAAGAAATGGGTAGGCAAATTGCCCAGTTGTCCAAGTGTTGTCTCTTCTTGTGTTGCAGGTAGTTCAGATCGTTCTGTGGGTTGTTGACAGTGGTTGTTCAAAGCGTATGACGGGTGATCGGTCACTATTGAGAAATTTCATTAAAAAAATCAGGAAAAACGTTCGCTTATGGATTGATAATTTGCAGCAATCACAGGCTATGGCGATTATATACATGGCAATATCACTATTTGTCATGTATATTATGTTAAAGGTCTTGGACATAATCTCTTTAGCGTTGGACAATATTGTGATGGAGATTTAGAAGTGGCTTTTAGTTCTAATACATGTTACGTATGAAATCTAGAAGGAGATGATTTGCTCACAGGTGGACGCGATTCTAATTTGTATACTATCTTCATTTCTGACATGGCTGCTTCGTCACCCGTTTGTCTCATGTCCAAAGCAACTTCAACAAAGTCATGGTTATGGCACCGAAGACTGTCACATCTTAATTTTGGTGCCATAAACGATCTTCCCACCCCCACCCCTACCCTACCAGCTTGACTTGGTGACGGATCTACTAAAGTTTAAATATGGAAAGGATCACCTTTGTTCTGCTTATGAAAGGGGAAAAAGCAAGAAAGCTTCTCATCCACCTAAACGGGTTCCAAGTGATTATTCCAAATTGGAATTACTTCACATGGATTTATGCAGTCCAATAAGGGTAGCTTCGATCAATGGAAAGAAGTATATTCTTGTGATAGTGGACGATTTTTCTAGATATATGTGGGTTAACTTTCTTTGCTCGAAAGATGAAACTCCAAATATCATCAAGAAATTCATTGCTCAAGCTCAATTGAATTACAAAGCCAAAGTTTGTAAGATTCGTACTGATAATGGTACTAAATTCAAAAACGCAACTCTTAAAGCTCATTATGAAAAGTTAGGCATCATGCAAAAAGTTTCAATTGCTCGAACACCTCAGCAAAATAGAGTAGTTGAAAGACGTAATCGTACTCTTGTTAAGGTTGCTCGCACAATGCTTATCTTTTCTAAGTTACCTGAATTTCTTTGGGCTGAAGCAGTGGCTACAACTGGTTTTACTCAAAATCGGTCAATCATTCATACACGATACAACAAAACACCTTACGCGGTCGAAAACCGAACCTTGCTTGTCTTTATGTGTTTGGCTCATTATGTTATCCAACAAATAACCGTGATGATCTTGGAAAAATGAAACCAAAAGCAGACATTGGGGTGTTTATTGGTTATTCGGAAACATCAACAGGTTTTCGAATTTATAACCGACGAACCAAAATGATAATGGAGACCATTCATGTCAAGTTTGAGGAGCTCATAGCAATGGCTTCTGAACACGACTGTTTAGAACCCGAACTTCAACGATTCAACAATTATAATTCATCAGCAGAACCAATGAATAATCCATCCAAAGAAGATTTGGATAATTTGTTCAGTCCAATGTTTGAAGAATATTATGACCAGAAGTCTTCTGATACACCTATCTATTCTGCTGCACAACCGACTCAAGTTCATGAAGACTCACCTTCCACATCTTCAATCATTGTTGACACGCATGAGGCTCCTCCTATTGTCACTACATCTGACGAACAAACTTCTCTAATCTCTTTGAACGAGGCTGATAAATTTGATCAAGAAGACAATGCTGATTTTGATGATAATGCACAGTTTGTTCCATATAATCCTCCAAGTCATGAGGAAATTGAGTCATCTACAACGGCTCTAGAACCATCAAATGTGCAAAATTTCCACCAAGTACAACCCTCAACTCACATTTGGACTAATGTCATCCTCATAGACCAAGTTATTGGTGACCCATCCAAACCTGTCATGACTCGCCAAAGGTTACACACAGATTCTAAGGTATGCATGTATGTTTTAACCATCAGTATAATTGAACCAAAGAATATCAAAGAACCTATGGCAGATCACAGTTGGATTGAGTCTATGCAAGATGAGTTGAATCAATTTGAGAGACTTCAAGTTTGGGAACTCGTTCCACGCCCAGAAGGAAAGAATATTATTGCTCTCAAATGGCTTTGGAAGAATAAGTGTGATGCTGAAAATATTGTGGTTCGGAACAAAACTCGTCTTGTGGCTAAAGGATATAAGCAGGAAGAAGGCATTGATTTTGAAGAGTCATTTGCTCCTGTTGCTCGTCTTGAGGCTGTTCGGATGTTTATTGCTTATGTTGCTCATAAGAATATCACTATCTTTCAAATGGATGTCAAAACGGCTTTTCTCAATGGTCCTTTGAAAGAAGAAGTCTATGTCAGCCAACCTGAAGGGTTTATTGATCCACAATTTCCCCCCCCCCCCCCCTTCCCCTAGATCATCATCTACAGGTTGAAAAAAGCTTTATACGGTCTTAAGCAAGCACCCGTGCATGGTATGACAAATTGTCTTCTTTCCTAATTGAACATGGGTTCACTAAAGGTATAATTGACCCAACTTTGTTTACACGACGTCACGGGGAAGACATATTACTAGTACAAGTATATGTTGACGACATCATTTTTGGTTCAACAAATCCAGATTTTTCAAAACGTTTTGCAAATTTAATGAAAAATAATTTTGAAATGTCAATGATGGGTGAACTAAAGTTCTTTCTTAGACTTCAAGTTCATCAATCTCCCCGTGGCATATTCATAAGTCAGTCACAATATGCAATAGAGTTGCTAAAGAAACATGGTCTAGATGAATGTGTTTCCATGAGTACACCTATGGCAACTGAGAGGCTGGATGCTGATTTACAAGGCACTCCTACTGATCAAACGACTTATCGTCGTATGATAGGAGGGCTTATGTACCTAACAGCCAGTCGACCAGACATTGCTTTTGCTACTTTTGTATGTGCTCGATACCAAGCACGTCCTCACTGGTCAAACACCTCAAAGAGCTTAAAACGGATCTTTCGGTACCTGAGACAGTCCATATAAACATGGGGCCTCTGGTTTCCGAAGGATTCCAGATTTGAACTATTTGCCTATTCAGATGCGGACCATCAGATGTAAGATGATTGTAAGAGTACATCAGGAGGATTGCAATTTCTAGGTGGAAAGCTCGTGAGTTGGAGTTCAAGACTAGAGTGTACTGCGATGTCAAATGCTGAAGCTGAATATGTTTTTTTCTGCATGTTGTGCCACAAGTTTTTGATGCGTACTCAACTGCTTGTGTATGGATAAAGACAATCGGATTCTGATGTACTGTGACTCAAGAGTGTCATTGTATTTCAGAAATCCGTCCACATTCTAAGATGAAGCATATTGACATACTGTATTCATTTTATTTTAAGAAGATGTTGAGATGGGTACTTGTGGAAATTTTCTTTGTAGGGACAGACATACCAACTTGCGGATCTATTTACTAAGGCGCTTCCAAAAGAACACTTTGAGTATTTAGTTCATCGAATAGGTATGAGATGTATGACTCCAACTCAGTTGGAAAGTCTGACAAAGTTATCTTCTTGAAAAGCTCATACATCAAAAACATGTAAATAATTTTTTCAAAAACAAAAGAAAAAAAATTCAAAAAATTCAAAATACCAAAAAGATTTGACATATTTTTCATATTAAAAATAAAAAAAACATAATTTAAATGATCTAAGTGGGAGTTCTTAAAATTTTCCATTCACATACATCTTGTTGGAATAAAATAAAAACAACGACCTCTCACAAATACTACATTTGGAAAAGGTTATAGTTTCAAGGGGGAGTTTTTATTTAAGCATTCTCATTTTTGGACTAAGTTCTTTACATGATTTCATTTCGAGGGGGAGTTTTTTGAAAAAGATTCATTATTCAAGGGGGGAGTTGTGAGAAAATTGAAAAACAAATCGAAAATGATAATCACAGGGGCTAAATGTGTCAATTTTCAAAATCTTTTTCGGAGGCTATAAAAGGAGGAAAAAAATTTCATTTCATTTTTTCTATTTACCGAATCCATTTACCGAGTTTGAGAAGAAATTCATTTCAATCTTTTTGAGTTCATTACAACGATTTCGATTACTTTTCTTTCTCAAACGTAAGTGGGTGAGACTAATCAGATTGATAATTGATTGTTTTGCACTATCGAGTTTAAACTCGGTAATATTGATGTTTACCGAGTTTGTGTTTGTTATGTTTTTATAGAGTTTGTGAAAATAATTGTAATCAAGGACGATAATATGCATAGATTCAGTGAAAAAATGTGATGCATAGCCTAGACATGATTAACCATTAGTTTAAATTGAAATTCGGATGTGTATCATGTGTACCGAGTTTGATGTTTATCGAGTTTAATTTACTTCAGGAGGTAATCCGAGAGTCATAATAAAATACAATGGATTGAATTTGGTTTTGTAAAAAAGAATCATTGTTTGTGAAACTCAATAATAGTCAAAAAGTCAAACTCAGAATCGTCAAAAAGTCAAACTCGGAAACGTCAAAAAGTCAAATTCAGTGATACTAAAAAGTTAAAAATTAGTGAAAGTTCGTTTGTGGAAACGTGAAGGTGTTTTGAGAATGAAATAATGTTGATGATTCATGATTATGATGGTTTAATGCTTAATTTGTTTGTGGCATAATTATGAAACAGTTTCTCATGTGTGGTGTATATTTTGGAAAGAGAATCAAGTTTTTATGAATTCTAAGCTTTGAGTCAGAAATATCTATTCGTAATTGTTTAAGTGGACTAAGTCATGTCCGGTTTAGGTCGTTTTGTGTAATGAACAGAATGAGGAGTGAGTGACTTAGTGTCCATTCAATTATTGAATTAGATGTGTTTGTCTTCATTGTTTAAGATTCATGACAAAAAGTAAAAGCAAAAGTGTTTTTCATAACTTGAAGTTGTTAATCCAAATCTCAATTGTTTTAGTGGACTAAGTCATGTCCGGCTTCGGCCATTTTCTGCAATGAACATAATGAGGAGTGAGTGTCTTAGTGTCCATTCAGTTGCGGGTTTGTGATTACATGCTTCTATGTTATCCTTATAAAGAAAGATTTTGTCAAAAGTTTCTGGAAAAAGTTCTCAAAATCTGTTATTGTGTCAAAATGATACTCTTTCACAAAACAATTTTAAGAAGTTGAATGATTTCTCTTTAATTTTTCATAAAAGAGTCTTGATTTAAATAAAAAGAGAAATTTTCATCATTCTTGAAAGAGTATCATGTCACAAAGAATTTCTGGTGAGGATATTCTAAAAACAGAAAGAGAGCTAAATCCATACGCGAAAAAGCAAATCAAAAGTGTGTTCGAAAAAGAATTGCCAAAACACACACAAAATTGGTAAATCAAAAGAATAAAGCGTATGGCATGTGGCTAGAAAAGCGAAGAACGAGCACATGGGAATGGATCTGTTCAAAAAATTGTCAAAATGAATTGCCAGAAACAGATAAAAACAGACAGAGTGGAAAAAGACAAAAATGTCAAATTAATTACTTGTTATCTAATATTTCAATTGTATTCATTCAGTAATCATCATAGCACAACAACAACATACAGCTGATGTTCATCCAGATAACTGTGTACAATCCGTACCAAGAGATATGATCTTATGGATACTAACAAGAAAGTTGATCTTGATCATGTGCAATGTCCGCCAGAAAGCAAAATTTTGACGAATATAATCAAGAATCATCCATTACGATTCAGTATTGCGGCTTCTTCATCCGTTCCATGGATTTATATGGCACAGTTTCTGGCTACTTGAAAGAAGACTGATCAAAGTATCAGGCCTCAAGGTTTATGCTGGACAAGAAAGAACTCCACGCTACACTGGATGGACTTCAGACAAATTTTCATCTTGCAACAAGCACTGCCCAACAATCTTATTTCATTCGTGCACCACCATCATTTTCTGACATGTTCCTATTTATAAGCAAGTATTGATTTAAATGGGTTAATGGACACATCGAATTTCAAGTCCGTTATGGTCTTCTGCAAGCTATGGCAAACGGTATGATAATATTCTCCAAATGCTTAACAACACATGTCACTGGATGGGACCAACCGCCGTTGCAGATAATGCAAATGCTATATTGTTTTGTCAATAACATTCATGTGGATTATACGGAGTTACTATGGGAAGGACTCTACTATTCGCTTCATTATCCAACATCTTCGATTCCATATCCAAGATTTACAAAGATCATTGTCAGACCACTAACATGACTAATTTTCTGACTCTCAAACGTGCGCTGAGACATGTATCACAACTTGCAAGATGATGATATCATGAAGAATATTTTTAACTCATGAAGACACAAAAACAAAGTTGGAATGCAGATACCAGCTTGGATGATCACTGATGAAATAAAGCTAACAGAGCATTATCGGATGTATATGAAGGTGTTTGGGATAGATGTTCCTCTGACTCAGTCACAGCCGACTGAGTCTACCCAAGGAACGCATAGGACACTAGCGCCCACTCGGTCTACCTAACCCTGATATGGAAGTTGCAGAGCCAAGTGCTCCAAGACGATCAACTGTGATTCCTCTTCGTCTCCCTGAAAGGAGATCCACACGTCTTACACCACCAGCTCCAGTGCCAACGGTTGACAAAGCAGATGAGATTATTTTACAAGATACATTACAAATTAGTCTTGCTGAGCATAAAAGTCGTGAGGAGCACGAAGCAAGAGAAAATGTGGCATTGGTTGATAAGCACTTGGCACCTGAAGAAATTGAAAAGTTGTTGGATGGACAAGAGAATATTGTTGATTGTAGTTCAATCCCTAAGAATGATGAATCAAATATTCCCGGCACTAGGATAGAGCCCCGGAGTGATAAGGAAAGTCCGGAGGTAGAGATTGCTAAAGAAAAGGAAGTAGAGATTTCTAAAGAGAAGGAGGTGGAGCTAACTAAATGATGAAGATGAAGAAATAACTGAGACGGTTGTATGAATAAAGAGAAGGAGAAAAGGGAAAGATTGTAGAGGAGTCTAGGAATTCACCAATCCCCACACCAATTAGATCTCTTAGGATTCATACTAATCTCGTATCTTCGGATACCGAGAAACTCTAGGAATTGGCGGATACTCCTCATACTACATCATCATCAAGTTCACCTCACAAAAAGTTAGCTTAACCGAATCGACTCACTATCACTGTTCAAGAAAATACCTACTCGCTTCAAATCTACAGAGATTCTTCACGAGTACAATGGACGTTATGGTTACTCTGTTTGCACATCTACGGCGAGGTTCATGCCAAGAAAGTCATTTCGTATACACTTGTCTGATACTCTTCATGATGTATTGGTTGAGATATTTTCCTGCTATGGTGTTAAACACAGTAAGGAGCATGGTGGTGAAGTAAGTTCCTGAACAAAGTTCGGATCATGTTCCTAGTGTATGTTGCGGAAGGGTGATTCTGGAGAGGCAAAAGGGCTAAAGAGAGACGGAAAGATGATTGCTAAGTAAAATTCTGCAGGAACGTGGAAATATTCAGGCTCAAATCTCGACACAAATTGAGAATGCAATTGCCAATGTCATTCCTTCTCAAGTTGATGCATCCGTACGAAGTTATATGTCTGGACATATTCTTCATGTTCATCCAGCTCAATCACAAACATCCTCAGTTCCAGAACAACAATATCAACTGTATCTTGCTATGAAAGCTGATCCTCAATTGCAACAACAAGACATAGCAATATGGTTGGCTCTCCAGATGAAGTTTGAAAGAAATACAGTACTACAAACTGCATGTAGAACTCCTGCCGTTCGCCCAAGAGATCAGGACGATCCTCATGATGATGCTCATCCTGAGGGGGAGAATAGTGCAAAGCGGCAGAAGACATCGGAGTATGAAGCTTATGTGTCTGGAGAGTCATCATCTGGACAAGTATTTCAAGAGGAACAAGCTCCATCAACTTTAGGAAATCAAGAGCAAAATGATGATTTTGATTTTTGGACTGACTCTTATGCTTCAGATGATGATGAAATACCATCGAAGCAAGTATCACAAGAAATTATGGAAGAAGTATCGCTGACTATTGATGAAGCTAAGCTGAGAAAGATGGCTAATGAGATGTTGAGACAGAGATGTACTTCAGGAGATGAGCATCAGTATCACATTGATCAGATGAAGATTTTTTTTAAGATTGACATTGTCTAGGGAAATTGAAAGAATTCTTGCACCTCTTCACATTCTACGAAAGACCCACACATTAGTTTCTAAAGTCTGTCAACGAGATCCTGAAGGCTCCAGCATTATCTTGATTAATCAGACCTTTTTGTATTTGAGAAAGGAATATTCTGGGACCGAGAAGATTGTCTTGCTACTTCACAAGTTTCCAGCAATAATCTTCAACGATGATGATATTGAAGAACGAACTTCCATATGGGTGAATAAGGTGTGTAAGAAACTTCATCCTTATGCTGATATGGTGTTGATCTTGGAAGAATCCTCATGCGATATTTCACATAAGGAAACAAGAAGAGCACTGGAAAAACCAAATAAAGAGATTTATTCAAACTCAAAAATCATTCAAGTCATCAAGACATATTGGGAATTGGGTCATGAACACAAGTTTATCACATAGATTGTTGCAAGGAGAGCTAATGATTGCATCGTATCAATTACCGAGCCTGATTACAAGAATGGATATTGAGGACATATACTTGTTGATTATGAATGGCAAGGTACCGGATTATGCAGATACAGGATTGTTATGGTCTTTATCGGTCTTTGTCCTAATTAAGAACAATTTATTGTTGCTTAAATACTTAGTATTTAGAGAAGTATCTCTTCTTACAAAAGTAAGTGGGAGTATCTATAAATCTTGAAGATATTCAAGAACAAAATACATAACCTTCTGAATTCACTTGTTGATGTCATACTAAGGTTAAACATGAAAATGTCAAACCAAAGTATAATGTAAGTCTCATTCATAAATCCGCAAGGATGCCTCATCAATAGAGTGATATAATAATATCAATGCTGAGGAATATAAGTTAGAGGGTCATTGTAAACCTGCTAACTAATAAGATGAATTATCACATCTTGGATCTGATAAATATCTTAGAATTATGAATGAAAAGATGCAGTCCTTAAAAGGCAATCGAAGTTTTAAGCTTGATTGATCTTTCACCAAAAAGTAAACCTGTGAGGTTAGAATGAGTTTCTTTTGAAGAAAGGCTCATAAGGACAAAATTGTATACATATTAATGCCTGACTGATAAAAAAAATTGATCTTACTCAAGCAATTGACTATGATTAAATCTTTCTTTTCTACACGCATTAATTATATAAAAATAACTAATTGTCATACATGTTTTCTTGAATCTGAAATATGGCGAATTAAGGATCATAACTCTTTCCTTAATGATTACCTTTTGCGAGGATGGTGTGTAATCAAAAGGTTATGAGTTTAAAATAATCTTTATAATGTATACAAGATAATAGAATCCAAGTGTAGATTGAATCATGCATCTAGGAGCTGAGATCCTATGTTTAATCACAATATGATTTCTGATTAAATTAAGACAACTCCTGAGTACACCTGACATCAAGTGGGAGCACTATGTTTTTCCTTAAAATTCATATGTCGTGTAACATATTGAAAGCATCATTCCATCAAAGCTAGATGTTAATCCTTGAGATTGGAATGAAATTTCACTTGAGATCTTAGGATAAAACAAATGACATTGGAATAAATGTTTATTAAGATAAACGTATGCGGAAATAAAGTCCATCACAATGCAATATATCATTGAATCAAGTCTTAAATGGTATATTTCACTTGATATAATTTGTTACATGAATGGAGACCTTGTGTTTATAACTAAGGATACATTATGTATATATATTATATTGTGTATGAGACTGGTTGTTACTTTTGCATAAGAGCAAGATGACCTAACAACAACAGTATCTAATTGAGAGTATTTAGATAACAATATCTAATTGAGATAATTTAGATGACTGTTAATACAAATGTTTACGAATTATATAAGGCATAATGTTGTTTGTGTACAACTGATGCTAGAGAATAATCAATTCTAGTTTAAGTAGGATTGCATCATTTATGATAAATCTGCTAACTAGATATGCTCAGCTAAGAGCATTGTTGCACTACACATTAAAGAATAAGAATACTTTACATTTTAAAAAACTGTAAAGATGACTGTTTGAGATAAGTATGTTGGTGACTTTAAATACCTCATAAAGGTCCTGTCACATTTCCATACCATGATACTTGCAATAGTATGCAAATATACATACGACACTCATCATATCATTCAAATCCTTCACAATTTGTGAATTTGAAACAAGTATTCAGAAAGTTTGCTCGGATGACTATTTAGCTTTCTTGTAAAGAAATAGTTGAGAATGTTGAAAACATTGGACTTCAACTTGCTAATTAGTTTCATGCATATTGGATACCTCAACCTTCGAATGTTTACTTTTGGATCCTTAGTCATGAGTAATATATCGAAAATAGTTTAATAAGTCATCCTTAGACTTGAGATACAAGCAAGTTCTGTATGTGTGGATATCACTTTTTTTAATTCTTATTATTCCCTAAATATGTCATTGTCAGGTTAACAATATGAGAATAATTGTTATAACATAAGACAAATATGAGTGTTTGGATATATTCTCTAAATATATGGATGGTTCCTACCAAACTCATATGTTATTCACAAGGGTTACATATTGGACACCCCAACTTTCGTATAATTACTTTTAGATCCTTGTCATGAGTAAGATGTCGAAAATGGTTAAATAAGTCATCCTTAGACTTGAGATACAAGCAAGTTCTGCATGTGTGGATATCACTTTAAATTATAAAGTAAAACACATCCTAGAATAAGGTAGTTTATAAAGGCTATTCTTGGAAGTGATGTGAAGCAGCATCAACAACACTTTTAGTCAATAAAGAATTTGTTCCTCCACTTGATAAGTGCAATATGATACCATGGGCCCTCTCTAGAATTAATCAATGGTCATACCCAAAGGGTAATTCAAGATGATTCTTGATTACATTTGGTATATCTAAATTAACTTCAATAATGAGAAACTAAATTGTTAAAATATATGGAATGAGTTAGGATTCATATCCATGGTTTAACGGTATCTGTAACAAAGGGATGATAATGGCAAGTAATACATAACCATTATACTAAGACATTTTGGAACTCATCTTGTATTCAAGTTTTAATAACAAATGGATGTGTTTGCTATACGTTTTCACTATTATTAAAATCCGCTGTCCGCTACACCAACTCCAAGTGGGAGCTGTTAGAATTGGTGATTTTGGATCCGGGTTTTATAACGAACTAGAGAATACGTAGCCTATTGGAGGGGCACACCCTCAACAAACACATCGAATGTGTTATTATTTAATATACTCCACATAATGTATTTAAATAGCCGTTATAGTTTATAACTAACTAACAGTTATATAACTATGTAAATTGAAAGGAATTAAATTGACAAAACCCAAACCCAAAGGGGTGCTTGGTTGCAGCTGGCCCTTATCGTTTTCTAGAGGGGGTGTTTGTGTCAATTTAAAATTGGAGGAGAGGTTAGAGGAATTAGAATATGGGATGAATTATGTTTCCTTGTTCACACAAGACTAGATTGTGTTTTTAAATAAACACCCTCACCTAGCTCATTATTTATTCATTCACATCCTCTAAAAAACCTAAATTAAGTTTTGGTCCTCTCCTCTCTAAAAAACCCTTACCGATTTCCAAACCTTCTCTAAGGTTTTCGGTTTTCTTTTCATCCCTTATGATTTTCAGATTAAAACCTTCTCTAAGGTTTTTGATACGATTGAGATTCTGTTAGGTTTCAAGAAAAGTGGTCGATTATGGGGTTTTTATTATATTTAGTCATTAGTATTTATTTTGTTAAGAATAATGTAGCTTGTAATAAGGATTATTATGCTAAAAGTAAGAAATAGCATAATTACCAAAGTTTAGGGACTAAAAGTGAAACATTAGAAAAATAAAGGAAGGGAAGCTTCCTTCCCTCTCCTATAAATACCCCTCCTAATCACCATTAGGGGGTTAAGCCTTGTAATAATCTTTTCTTTTTTCCCTCTATTTTTATAATATTTTGAAAATTAAATACTTGCCTCCATCTACTATTCTCTCGTCTAAGCTTTCATGATATCATGTATGATTCAAGATAAACAAGACGTAAAGTGGTATCATAGTGCAATTAGAGAAGTAATGATTCGATTTGTGAGTTTTTTACACATCCAAGAACCTCATGATGCAATTCGGTAAATTCGGCTGAGATTTTTGAGCTTCTGAGTAGTATTTTGGCAGCTATTTCAAGTATTTGCACGTTATCGAGTATCCCCTAAAAAAAAAATAGCTGGATTTGATTTGACAAAGTCTTATGTGAGTTTACTATTTTTTCGGAAGTGTTTTACCATTCTCGAAAGGAGTTGTAGTAGTCTCGGATCATTTCTTTACATTTTTGAAAGTTTTTGTATCGTTATTAGTTTAGTTTCGGTAGAAAAAGTGTTGTAATAGATATATACGCATTTTCGGTTCTATCAAAAACGTATATTAGTGCTTATGGATAAACTCGGTTGCCTATCGAGTTTCATAAGTATTCATACATTTTTCGGTTTTATCAAAAAATGTGAATCAGGATTTAGTGAGTTAATCTCGGAAATAAGCTTACAAAGTCTTTAAAAATTACAAGTTTACGGTTGTATCGTAGATTGGGTTTTTGAAACACAAATTCAGTAATTACTAAACTCGAAATCAAATTCAGTTTTATCGAATTTGGTGATTTAAGTGTTTTGGATTATTAAGACATCATAAATTTTGGTTCTATCGAGATTGTGGTTCTTGTTCATCCATATCATAAAGATTTGTTCAAAATTCGGTTCTATCGAGTTTAATTTAAATCAATTTTTTGAAATTAAACAAGTTAATCAATTTTTGATTTAGAGTATTTCTGAGTTTACTATGTTTTACGAGTACCGAGTTTGATAGTATTCTTTGTTCCGAGTTAGTTTTGGTCCGAGAAGCGTTACCGAGTTGTCAGACTACTTGTTATCCGAGAAAAGTGTTGTTCGAATTTGACAACTGTTACCGAGTTTGGAATTTTTCTCACCAATATCACTCATTTTCATCTATAAAGATCCAATCTTTGAATCATAAGACATGTCGACATCCAAAACATATCAACAATCCCTTGCTGATGCAGGTTCTGAGACTAGGCCCTCCGTGCTGAATGGGGTAGTTATAATAGCATAGGCAAGTAAATTTAGACGATAATAAATCAAAAAAGAGAAAAAACAGAAAGTGGGCTTCACAAAGCACTTGATAGGTCCTTAATCAGTTATCAATATTCGTTCCTCAGTGATTCGAACAGACTAAAACGCAGATCGCAGAGGCTTTACAAAGTGATGCGTTATTGCACTATGATGCTGGAATGGAGCTCATAAATCTGATTCTACTTTCTATTACAAATGAAATTTACAACTCTATGGATGCTTGCACTACGACCTAGGAAATGTGGAAAAGAGTTGAACGTCTGATGAGGGGAACTATACAAAACCAAGTTAAAGAGAAACTCGTTTTAACGAAAACAAATTTGATCAGTTATTGGTTGAACCAGGGAAGCCCTTGTTTTTCGGTCTACAACCTCTTTGCTCAGTTATGAATGATTTGGAACAAAATAAAATGATTTTTCTAATTGTCACAGTTAACACAAAGTTCTTGAATAGCTTGCAACCGGAATGGTTGAAATATGTCACCTAAGTTCGTCTTGATAAACGTTTAACAACAGATTCTTTTGATGATTTCTTTGATTACCTTTAGCAATTTGAGAAACTGGTTAATGCATCATGGGCAAAGAAGTTAGAAAAGGCTCATGACCCTTTGGCTCTAGTAGCACACGCGGGTTTTCATCTCCAGAAATACCTCATCTTTAATTGGTTACACAACCCTACGTCTGATGTATTATGATGATGTACTACAGGATGATGTTCAGCACCAATTCTGAAGATCCATTAGCCTCTGCAATGTTGTTACTTGCTCGAGCCATTACTCAAAATTTCTCTAATCCAACAAATAATCGTCTTCGTACTTCATCCAACACTAGAAACCAAGCAATTATTCAAGGAGATAGGGTGAATATTCAAAGCAGGAACTCTAGTAATAATGGAAGAAATACTAGACATGCTTATGTTCAAGAGGAACTTGTTGAGGGATCTAATGCTCAAAATGAGACCGGAAATGTTCAAAGGACTCTTCGAACTTCGTCTTCAGGAAATACTTCAACTGTTCAATGCTACAACTACAGTAGAAAAGGACATTATGCTAGGAATTGTCTAAAGCCAAGAGTTCGGGATTCAAAGTATTTCATGGAACAAATGTTGCTGGCAAAACAGGATGAAGCTGGAGTAATTCTTACCGATGAACATAATGATTTTCTCTTTGCTGATGCTTCAAGGATGGAAGAAATTGAAGAACTCAGTGCAAACATATGCTTAATGGCCAGAATTCAACCAGCCAATAATACTTCTGATGCTGGGCCAAGCTATGATTCTGCATTTATAAGTGAGGTACAATCTTCATCCATCAATGAGAATAAAGAACAAATGTATCCAACTCATACTAAAATTATTAACAGTACTATTGGTGATGATCAAATTGATAGCAATATTATATTTGATGAACCAAATGGACATGTTAATAGTGGCAGTGTTGAAAAAGATACACATGTTCCTGACCTATATGCGTTAGAACAACTAGCTAGAAATGCATATCTGGAAGCTGAGAAACAACAATTATTTGCTCAAAAAGTCCAACAACAAAACACGACTTTGACTAATCAGCTTGAGTTGTATAAGAAAAGGGTTTGAGTTTTGGAAAACATCAATGGGGATAAAAATTATCTCAACGAATTTCTTGAGGCTCATCGAAAAGCAAAACATTTTAATCAACAAGCTCAGTCTTAATTTATTCATGATCAAGACATCATTCGAGATATAGAAAAACAACGAGATAAATTATATTTAGTTGTTAATGATTACATACGGAAAAATGAGGAACTTCAAAAGACTCATTTAATTTTAAAATGACAAATGAGTGAAAATGAGGATCGTTATCATGACAATATTCTAGATCTCGAGGCCAAACTTAAAAAGAATGTTGATCTAATGTTGAAACTTGGCAATTCCTTACAAGGAATGTTTATTATAACAAACCGTATTTTTCATCAATGTAATTATCCATCTATTAAATTAGATGCACTGTAATATCCATCATTATATATAGCCACCTTTTTACATACAGGGAAATTTTTTGCTTTATCTCAATATGGGCACGTAACTTGCATCCTCTAAAAGTAAACGAGCCACGCAGCCTCCACCATGCATCTATATCTATGTTTATATTGTGTAAACATCTAATATGTCAAGTCTATATCTTAATATCATTTTACCAAGTACATTATCCATTTAACGTACCATTTACAACGTTATTTCAAAACAAGCTTTAAACGTTAAATGTTTATATCAAAACCCTAATTATATGTAATGTATACATATAAAATGAATATGCAAGCCTTCAAGCATGTGTACAAGTGTACAAATGCACAACATTTTACCATCTTTTCCCTCCTAAATCAAGTTACAACTTTCTAAAGCCTAATGTACAAGTCAATAATGCAAGAAAACCAAACTAGGAGGTCATTTTACCATCCTAAATCACTTTTAGTTTTCTTACTACACCTTAACACAAGGTACAAGCACTTAATTCATGACTTCTTCATAATTGATAGATTGTACATCATCTAACTTAATAGATGGATATTTACATTTATGAAAATTACAGGTTGTTATATCTAAACCCTAAACCTAAACCCTAAGTCATTCTAAAACCTTAATCTAAAACCATAAACCCTAAATGAAACTCTAAAACCCTAATTTCATTTTAAAACCTAAAAACTAAACCTAAACCCTAATCCTAACATTAAATCTTAATCCTAAAACCTAATCCTAAACCCTAATCTATCCCTAATCCCAACCCGTCACCCATTTTCTTTCATTTTGACCCATTTTAAACCTAAGCTAGCACCCTAACACCTCAAGCACCTCTATGAATAACCTACTATCTCCATAAGCACCTTACAAGCACCTCCATAATCTCCTTGTAAGCTACTTGCACTCCAAACACCCCCTTGGCAGCCGAACCTCCACACACCCCTTCCACATCTTCATAGCTAGTTTCTAGCTTACCTTACTCATCATACTAGCATCCCTTACTCACCTCAGCTAGCTAGGACACTAATCAAACCCCAAAATTGGGCACCAAGGTGTTTTCACCCTTATAAATAGCCGAACTCCCCCACCATTTCAAATCACACCTCAAAAACTCATCACCACTTAAATGGAGTTCTAAATCAGGCCAAGGAAGAAGTAGAAGGTCCCTAAGATCAGAATACAAGCCAAGAATCAAGAGAAGGAAGGTCTTGAATCCATATCTAGGCGTACAAACCCGAAAAACCCAACTCGACCCATTTCTAGCTAAAGTAAGCTTAAATCTTGTTCAATAAGCTCATAATTTGTTTTAGAATGTTCATAAGACAATTAAAATCATATATAAACTCTTGTTTAAAGCCTTGAATCCTCAAACCCATGTGTTTTTGACTAAAACCCTAAAAATAACCCGTTTTGATTTTCTAGCTAATGAATCCATTTTATAAACTTTTGTTACGTTAGAACAACTTATTTTAGCTTATTCTAATAAGCTATAACCTGCAAATATCATTTGGAACCCTAAAATAAGCTTGCATGGCTTTTTGTACTTGATTTGTAAATCGTTTCCATGCAAGGGTATTATGCATGCTCTTGAGGAATTTAAGAATGTGTCGGGTTTAGTTCCTAGTATTCTTAAGAGCACTGCTTTTTTTGTAATGTTCCTAATGCTTTAAAAGCCACTATTATGAGTTTGATGCCTTTTGTGGAAGGTTTTCCAGTTCTTTATT